>VZSC01009261.1:134291-181829 GCA_013398225.1 Steatornis caripensis | reverse complement strand
AGTGCCTTTTAACAGAGTCCCCCACTACGAGCACTACAAGAATGTTAAGCTTTTGCTTAGATTTTCTGATAATATTAATTATTATCTATTAATTTAAGTTGGAAATGCCCATATTATATTACATGGTTGCAAAAAGGTCAGCCTGTTCCCCCAGTGAACAAATGTGCTTGAGCACTGTGGAAGGACAGCAGTTTTACTTATCCCATTTGACTTTTCTGTTAGGCATACACAAAAAGATTGTACTAATCTTACATGGTGCACAGGCAAAACTGAACTGAGCAGCAGTAGGGGCAGGGAAGAGCAGCCCCTAACACGAGGTGCTCGAGGCCTGAAAGCGTGAGTTAAAGAAGGACACCAGAAGTACAGGGGTGAACCTGGGGCCTGAAGACGGATGTAGGACAGCCCTGGGTACGACTCTGGGGTGGAGCGTGAATGGCAGGTGTGGGATTCTAACTAAATCAACAAGAAGTTTTAGAAATTAACAGCTGAAAGTGTGCATTAGTGATTAGTGTTCTTGTCTCTCTGGATCTTTCCAAACTCACCTTCTCTAACTCATCCACCACACTGATATCCGTGCTTTCACAGACCTTCATCGTCTTCAACTGTTTTGTTTATTATCTGTTGCTCACTACAGGAAGATTCATTTCTAACTCTGAGCAACCCACATTTTTTTTGTGAAACCTCAAGCAGACGCTTCATGGCTTTTTCCCCTAGCTGCCTTCAGTTTCAGGAGGAGCTCCTGTAAACTCCCACAAATTAAACTCATCAATCCCTTGAGCCGCTAGACTGTTAAGATTACGAATGTGTTGCCTATCTCTCTGACCAATATTGTTTCACTCTTTCTTTTTGATTGCTTATATCCATTTGTTTTCTCTGGTCTTACCTTTAGTTTCTAATTTCTTGGGGTGGGCTTCCTGTCTCGTCACTGCTTGTCCAGGGCTCAGGTCAGTGGATCTCTTGGCTGAGACACTCAGGCAGGACATTAGTGCCACCAATAGATGAGGATGGCCTTGGTAGGGATGGCTAACTGATGCCAAAACTTTTATCTGCATAAGAGCTGAAAATTTCTTCAACAGACAGAAAGCTGTTCAGATTCACATAAACCTTGTGAGCTGAGTAGAGCCTATGGGACCCTGGTAATCTCACCCTTACACCAACATACTCAGGAGAAAGATGGAAGGACTCTTTGCTATGACTGCTGAGAATGAACAAAGTAATACAAAAAGGAAAGGAAAGGACAAAATTCCCACATGATTAGGATCAGACAACCAGAGATTAGTTTGGATTGGAAGGTACCTCAGAAGGTCTTCTAGTCCAACATAAAATTTTAACTTTTTTCGGAAAAAAAAGTCTCATAATTTAGCAGCAATTTCTTTTTTTCTTTTTTTTTTTTTTTTGTGGAGGAGAACAGCTGATTTATGATATTTGAACTCTCTGAATTGGCAAGAGGATGGTGGCAGGATTACAGGCACAGTTTCTGACAGTTCATTTGGTGACTGTACACATAATGGGAAGTTAATTGGATAAGCAGGCACAAATAACCCATACAAGGCCAAGATTTTCTAATTTATGCTTTCGAATTCCTCTTGGTTTTTGGACTAATTTATTAAGCCATATCATTTTCTGGAAGCTTTGAACATTCAAACCTTTGAAAATCAGATCCTGGAAAACTGATGCAAATCACGCACCAAAAATGTATGTTTCCAGAACCACCAAAGATTTTTTAAAATCTTGCTGTGATTTAGATATTCCCTTTGTTGATAATCATTAAAATATGGTAATTGTTACCAGGCCTCTGCTAAATTTCAAAAGAAAACTGATACTCACTTTAAAGTAACAGGAATGCTGCTTATTTTCTGTTTTAAAGAACACGCACAACCCTGTCTAGTGATCCTTCTTAATGAAGCATGTCTTGCATCGCCAACTGCCAGGCAAACAGGGAAATAAGCTGTCCAAATTGCTGTGCAGCCANATGTATGTTTCCAGAACCACCAAAGATTTTTTAAAATCTTGCTGTGATTTAGATATTCCCTTTGTTGATAATCATTAAAATATGGTAATTGTTACCAGGCCTCTGCTAAATTTCAAAAGAAAACTGATACTCACTTTAAAGTAACAGGAATGCTGCTTATTTTCTGTTTTAAAGAACACGCACAACCCTGTCTAGTGATCCTTCTTAATGAAGCATGTCTTGCATCGCCAACTGCCAGGCAAACAGGGAAATAAGCTGTCCAAATTGCTGTGCAGCCAGATACTTGCTCATTCCAGGAGAGCTGCCAGATCGCTCTCATTTGGAAAGCCTCCTTCAGCCTGGAGGTGACTTTTGTTCTTCAAGCTGTGGAGCACTTAGCACTGTGTACTTTTCAGTAGGGCCTTGTACAGGCGAAGCTGTCTCCTGTTGTGGTAGGCTGCCTGTCACTCATTCTCTCCCCATCATAAGTCTGGCTTAATATTGCTGAAGACACATTTCCTAATTGATCCACAGTTCAGTACAAAGAATCAGTTTCCTCATTCCTAGTTGCTGCCTCACGTGAGATTGTTTGGAAATGGGTTGAACAACTTTGTGCTATTACCTGGAAGCAACTATTCTAGTGAATGTAGCGGGGCTTCCCCCATGAAGGGAAAGGGAAAATGTCTGTGTGATTGCAAAGAGAGGATATGGCAAAAATAGTTTTAAAAATATTTTTATTAGTAGATTAGTAGATTAGTAGACTTTCTAGTTACAGCAACAAAGAAAATGTCATAGCGGTGATATCGTATTTCCTAATTCTATCGTTGAAGGCAGCTTAGATGTTTCATCTTAGACATCTGAGTCTGATCTGACAGACTTCACGCTTGGTCATAGGTATGAATTAGACAGTGACAGCTACTTGAGTGAAAGGACATCCTCCCTTAGCAGCAGCCATCACAGCATTACTGTCTCTTATGACTCAATTAGGGAGCAAACGTGCTCCAAGGGGTCTGATTTGTCACCCAGGAGAAAATATGCACATAGCTTGGCAAGGTCAATCTGAAGAAGAGTGATACTCCCAGTAGCCTTGGACACATGGAAAACTGCTACAGATTACATTGAGAGGTGTTATAGAAATGCAGTTGGGATGCTTGATATAGGGGAGTGGATCCTTTTAAAATAGAAATTAATCTCTTTTTCAGGAAGAAAAGAAAAAAATATTTTTAAGTGCTACATAGCAGGGACATTACTTTTCTTCACCTAGACATGTAAAAGTTATCATTGTCATAATATGCATTTTCCATACTCAGTAAAGAAATATAATTACTAGAGATGCTTTTGAAAAGCGTGTACTTGTTTCAGGGTGCGCTGGGGCCACGACTATGTGCGTACAGGTTCATGCAGATGTGCAAAGTACCCCAATGGCTCAAACCAAACCATTGCTGCTTTCTGCTGACAGCTGGTGGTGGGCAGTCCACTGGAGGTCCCACAGCACACCTCTGTCACAGCCCAGGATGGGGTCACCGCGCAGGCAGAGGTTTTCACACTTGTCAGTGTAGAATGCATCCTAAAAAAATAAATAGCAATAAAAGTAGCCTCTTAATTCTTCCAGATTAAAATCTTTTAGGGATATTATAACTTCCTTCTGTTTATCTTCATATTAAAAGAAAAATTAAATCAGCAGCTCCTGTCATTAGCCATGCTGGTTTCTGATAATCTCTGTCACCCACCAGGTTTACTGGCTAGTTTGATGGATAAGGATCTGCAGGCAATTCATCATTGTCGTTGTAATACTCTAGTCACCAAACATGTATTTATGTATTGTATGCTTGTTGCTAAACAAGAACAATCCAGAGCGGCTGCTCACGTCACCACCCAGCGTTGCCACGGAGATGAGTCACAACATCTCTCTCTCTCAGGATGGCTTCCTGCTCGGCGAGCTCTTTGAGGGTTTTCCTTGCTTTCGTTACACAGTAAAAAGCAGCTTTGTGAAGCAAAATTGATGATTTAGTTCTGCTGTGCAGTCGGAGATATAATTCCTTCAGTGGTGCTAAAACTTTTATGAAATCGACTTCAGTGGCCATTCAAAAGCTCCCAAACATATCTTTGTGTGAAAACAATTTAGATTTGAATCCTAAACACTCTCATCCTCTTAAAAAAAAAGTGTAGAATGAATATCCCACCGTTTTTCTGTGCACTGGAGTTTGCAAAACAGGGCCTGATAGGGTCCGTGGGGAGGCACCCACTTGTGTGTCAGTGAGTTTCTATGCATGGGCTCCAAAGGAGAATTTAGATAAACATGTATTGGCATTTGTGGCTTCCTCATCATTACCACAGGACCCGCACAGCGCAAGCACTCCCCAGCTCCGACTCCAGATGAGTCTCAGCATATGATCACTCTGTCATTGATTTTGGTAGAGCGCTTCATAGATTTTCTCCTGAGTTCCATGCCACCAGAGGACAGACAAGTCTTCACTTGGATGAAGCCAGAGCAATGAGGACAGAAAATAAAACTGGGAAATGTAGTGTTGCTTCTAACCACATGCGCTTTCTGAAAGACGGCAGGTATTTTCCCCCTTTCTCAGCAGAGTTCAGGGGCTTGAATTCTCCATGGAAGGTAACATCATCTAGTGGGGCAAGTAGCTATCCAAAGCTCCTGCAGAGTGGAGAGGGACTTCAGAAATACTCTTCTTCTCTGGCATTTCTAGTGGATATATTTCCTCAAAGTACTTCTTTTGGGCACCATTCTGCTCCTTTGATGTTACTTCTCAGCTCCAGTATCTTCGCTCAGTGCAAGAGCATCTACGTCAAGCTAGTGGATATAGGGCCCGGGCCTGCAAATTAAATACTGTAAGGCAGGCAGATAATCACGGGTGGGTTTCCACAAGTGTACATTAGGACTTTAAAAAATGGGCATTGCCCAAGCACTCTCTTCAGACAGGCATACGGCTGTAGTATCCGTTTTTTACTTCTGTAATAGGTTTTTTTGTCAATTCAGAACAAAACCCATGAAGTTTTGAAACTCTATTTAAAAGAAATTGGATACGAATATTGTTGGATTGAACAAAGTGTTTCATTTTGATCTGGGATTTTTTTGGTAGGGTATAATATATAAAAGAGAAAAATGGCACAAATTCAAGGTTATTTTGAATTGAAAACTCAAAAGGGTCATCATAAAAAATACTGAAATGGAACAGAGATTTCAGCTGTGTCAGACCATTTATTCCTGAGAGTAAAAGGAGATTCAAACGTAATTACAATGATTTTGCAAATGGCATTTTGATTTTGAAAGAACTGCATTTTCCAATTGGAAAAAAAAAAAGCCCTAGCATGAAAGATTTTCTAATCAGCCCCAGTGAGTGAGAAAACTTCAGCAGTTGGATACAGCATGCAAAGCCTTGGAAGGGAATTAAAAGTTCCTGAAATGTAAATACAGAGGATTTTTTTTTTTAAATTAAAAAAAAGAGGGTTTTGCATCACGCGATATTGGAGTGTGAGGGCTGCAGAGACCCCACCCTGCATCTGGCAGGCGGGGAGGTAACCGAAAGCTGCTCTGGTTTCCCATGGGCCATCTCCTCACAGGTGGAAAGCCCGGGGTAATGGAGGGGGGGTTTCTGGGTGAGAGCAGTCGGGAGCACCCTGGGGAACCCTATGAAAATGACTCACTTGCAAGGGGTGGGGGCGTTTTTTGGAAGGAACTTAGTGGGGAGCAGGCTGCTTCGCTGGCCCTTGGGGATTGGGGCCATGAAAAGACTGGGAGTTTTTACAGCCTGAGCAGGCTGCTGCTTCTCTTTTAACGTAGAAGGGAAGGGGAGGAGGATGCAGGGAGGGAATTGTTTTGGGTTTTGTTTGGGTAACAAAATCAGGAGAGATGGATCGGTAGAGTTATCTAGCATTGCTTTTTGCTTTGCTTGCATATTTTGCTGACATAAAGGCTTGGGCAGTTTGCCGTAAGCAAGGTTTATGCTGAGGTTTTTGTTAAGTGCCCAATACTGGTTTTGTTTTAGCAAAAGCCCCCGTGTTTCTGCTGGGAAAAAATTGTGCTCTCACTGACAGCTTATTTCACTCAGTCAAAGTGGATGTTCAGGGAGAAAGATTATCGTAAGTACGCTGCTAAAAGGCCAGTTCTGCCACAGCTGTTCACACCAGAGCACTTTCCTGATTTCAGCATCCCCTCCACAGTCTTGGTAATTGTCTGAAACCCCATATTTATGTGATTGTGATTTGGTTTGTCTTTTGTACTGTGGTTGTAAGTGGCGCAATAAAGATTTTTTTCACTGTGCAGGAAAAGTACTTCAGGTTAACCTCTGTTCCTTGAGAAATGAAGGCAAATCAAATGCTTAAGTCCAAATCTGATTTCGTTTGAATATTTTTCTGAAGTTCACTTTAGAAGTAAAATAGAACCGAGGCAAAAGTCAGTTAAACAGTGGACATTAAGTCTGGACTGAATTTTTTTTTTTCTCAAGGCCAAGCTCTTCTAGTGATCTTAAATGTATAGCTAATACTTTTTTTTTTAAATATTCCAACTTCAGTTGAAAATCAGTTGTCTTCTGATTTCAGGCAACGTCATTTCAAATAACAATATTACTTGTGGAATGGAAATTATGTTACTCTGACTGTTCTGCTTTTGTTAGTTTTGTTTTTCATGACTGGCTTTTTTCTAAGCCAAAACTAACAGGTACTAGATCAGTAAAATTGCAGAAGTTTGCATGAATGCCCTGGGACTGAAGCCAGTAAAGCATTTTGCACAAATTTGAGTATAACACTTCACTAAATATCCTGTTGTCTGTAAAGACACGGCTAGATTCTTTACTGATTGTCTTTTTAATCTTTTTGAAGGAATGACTCAACATTAAGAGAATGAAATATGTTTCTAAGCCACTTTTGCAAAATATCTGATGAGGTATAAAACCAACCAAACAAAATTAAAAAAAAAAAACACAAAAAATAACAAAACTACATCTTCTTTGTTGTATACTTTGGACTCACTGCACCAAAGTACAAGCACGTGACAGGTTAAGATCCAAAAGAAGATGCCACAAAGATGCATCTTTCATTTCAGATGTGTCCACACGACCCCTTTGGTTATCTTGCAGGGTGATGTGGCCATGCTAATGTTAGACTCACTAGCCCAGATGTTGGTAGCCGTCTCTTCATAGTGGTTCAGAGCTGAGCATTCACTATGCTGCTCTGGTGATTTCATAGCCAGCCCCAGTTCCCATGGTTTTGACGGTGCTGACAGTAGCTTTAAAGTTAGCTTGAGTATGTCTCCACTGTACTGTCATCACTGCTATGGCTCTGACTTATTTCTACAGGAAATGTCAGACCCCCAGAGGAAAATTGGTGGTTACTAATGTCTGCAATTTCCTTCTTTTTCATCCTCTCTCGTTCCTTCTTTCCATCCCCACCCCTATTCATGCTTTGCTCGAGACTCACAGCTTACAGTAATATGTGGAGGATGTAATATTCCAGTACAACGCCAAACATAAAATGAGATCTGTGACGAATTCTAATGATAAGGTTGATCGGGGTCTATGTGTGGAGGGACTGTTTGCAACACATGACTCAGAGAAACAGAGAGCTGGGTTAACATGGTGAATGCGTTTAAGCCATGGCACCTGAAGGATCCCAGCAAAATAGCTCACTGTGTTCTCCCCTATACAATGCCTTTTCAGTACTCAGCTCTATAAATGTGGGAAACTGAGTTCAATATATGTGGGTGATTGCTGGCTTGGAACTGGCTTAACTTTCTAATGATGAGCAAAACAATGTGTTACTTTTCTAGGTGTCGTATGGTCCCCTGTTTCCCAGTTGGTGCCCATGAGCGTTGCCAGGTACTCTGTCCCAGTTCCTGTCCCTTGGTGATGCACCCTGAGGTCTATGCGTTTGTTGCCAGCCAGGCATGGACTGGTGACTGTCTGTGATGAGATGACATTTACAGTTGAATAGGTCTAGGTCCTGCTCCTTTGTTATCTGTGTGTGCGTCCCAGCACTGTCTGGTTTGTGGGCTTCATGTTCTGCAGCAGTGCAATTCCCTTCCCATCAAAGGACTGAGAAGGATGTAATCACCCTATGGGGTGCCTGTGGACAAGAACAAAATGACTGTATTTTCTCTCAGTGACAAGAGGCGATTGTAGATGGGTCTGCAAAAGATTAGAAAATTCTTTTAATTCACCCAGGAATGAATTTCCTCTGATTTCTGGGACAATTTCCTTCCCTACAATCACTTATGAACTTTCTCCTTTCATGTGACAGTAACTGTGTCCCAACAGAAAATACTTCTTGGGATGGTCATGACCATGAAGGAGACTCCGGCCCCTTACCTTCTTTGTAGAGTTGCTCAGAAGGAATAACCTGTGCTCCATCAGGCCAGATTTGTTTCATACAATATCTGTGACATCTTGAACAGAGGTGGTGCTCTTACCCACTTGGAAAGTGTATGAGAATCAGAGATCTTATTTCCAGGATGCATTGGGCTCCAGAAGGTCACACTGCTAGGCAAGCCTTGGCCTTGTTGTTGCTGACCACCTGGATGCATTTCACATCAGAAAGAAAGTGGGGGCAGTAATGATTTTACAGTGCACACAGGAGAGTCAATAATAGTGCCAAAAGGCAACAAACAAAGGAGTACTGAGATAGGTTTGTTTTTGTAAGATCATACTCAATTCAGTCATTCTATGACTACATATATTCTTCTGTTTATTTGTGTAATAAGCTGCCCTTGTAAGGCTCTGGCAGATAAAAAACGGAGTCTTTCCAGACGTGTGAAAAAGGCAGTTACTTGGAGAGGATTTTATACACTGTGTTGCTACAAGAGATTTTAACTCACCAATCATCATCAAGAATATTTGGATTTTCCTTGCTAAACCACAAAAACCTTAATGGGGAAAATCATTAAACATATAAAGTTAAAGCAATATAAATATTTGACTAAATTCATTACTGAGATGGCTCTTGGGGACCTGTGTTTCTGTAAACTTTAAGGGTTATAATGAATATCCTTCTTCCTCTCTTCTTTCTCTCCTCCCATGAAAGCCCAAAATTGCTTAAAGTTACGATTGTGAGTTAGTAGTTTTACGAAGATTTCCTTCCTTGCCTTGTCCTAAGAACAAAATTTTCATCTTGGTGTATGACAGAGCAAAAGGTACGTTAATGCGTGATGAACAAATGTAAATGTTTAAAAATGACCTGAGAAAGCTATATAATAGCAGAGCCAGGGAGGCCACCTTGTAGTGCCTGTGTTTTATGATCTATGCTTTTAACAGCACAAGTGTGAGTATATTGTAGTTCATATTAGAAAGGAGAAGAAACTCTTTTACATGTCTTTCCTAAAATGTGCAATTACAGCAAACCCCTGCAAATTAACCACTATGAAGCCAGTCATATGAGTGGTCTCGTTACAAAGTAAAGTTTTGCACCTGGGGAGGAACAACCCCATGTGCCAGTACAGGCTGGGGGTTGACTTGCTGGAGAGCAGCTCTGCGGAGAAGGACCTGGGAGTGCTGGTGGACAACAGGCTCACCATGAGCCAGCAGTGTGCCCTTGCGGCCAGGAAGGCCAATGGCATCCTGGGGTGCATTAACAAGAGTGTGGCCAGCAGGTCGAGGGAGGTGATCCTCCCCCTGTACTCTGCCCTGGTGAGGCCGCATCTGGAGTACTGTGTCCAGTTCTGGGCTCCCCAGTTCAAGAGAGACAGGGAACTACTGGAGAGAGTCCAGCGGAGGGCCACAAAGTTGATTAGGGGAGTGGAGCATCTCTCTTATGAGGAAAGGCTGAGAGAGCTGGGTCTGTTCAGCCTGGAAAAGAGAAGGCTGAGAGGAGATCTGATCAATGCTCACAAATATCTAAAGGGTGGATGTCAAGAGGACGGGGTCAGACTCTTCTCAGTGGTGCCCAGCGACAGGACAAGGGGCAATGGGCACAAACTGGAACACAGGAAGTTCCACCTGAACATGAGGAGGAACTTCTTTACTGTGAGGGTGACAGAGCACTGGAACAGGCTGCCCAGAGAGGTTGTGGAGTCTCCTTCTCTGGAGATATTCAAACCCCGCCTGGGTGCATTCCTGTGCACCCTGCTCTAGGCTAACCTGCTTTAGCAGGGGGGTTGGACTGGATGATCTCTAGAGGTCCCTTCCAACCCCTACCATTCTATGATTCTATGATTCTGTGACATTCAACATCATTGTTCATTTGTTTTGGAGCATTTTTTTCTTACTGCTGGCTTCACAGGAATGGAAGAGTTGCTACATAAATTGTGTGCCTTTCTGCGTTTTTGTCTGGAGAAGGAGAGAGACAAAGGAGCTCAGGATTTGAAACCTCAGTCTTTCCTCTACATGGACAAGGAAGCTCACAAGAAAAGAGAATGTCTTGTGTTTTATTTTTTGTCATATTTTAGAAGCCTACATAAGTTCAAAATAAGGACCTGAGCCTATGATTCAGTGAGCACCCTGTGGGAATTACAGCCTGAAGCCTGACGGGATAATGTAAGGAGAGGTAACAGTGGGCTGTTTCCGGGATCCAGGACGGCTCTCTGGCTCCTCCAGGAGCCATAGGGCTGTGAGATCCCTCTGGTCTGTCTGAGGAGTTTGTCTGTTAAAGATATCCCCCTTTCCAACACCCCTTTAAAATTGAAACAAATCATAATAATTTCCAGAACTGAACTTCACAGCTATCTCTGAAGGCCTTTTGATCTCTTATCAGAGCAAGGGTGAAGCCCTCTGCAGGTCTGCTGGGCATTGCTCTTCACCCTGAAGCTGACCAATGCCTGTAGGCACTGACTCTAACTTCACACAACTGCTTTATGTAGGATGCACTGTATGTGTTTAGAGAGGTTTTATGATGCAGCCCAACTGGTTTCCTTTTCTGACCCCTTTGAATTGATGTCACTATTCTGAATTTACATGGTTAAACCAGAACAGCCTTAAACACAGAGTATTCATGTGCCAGGAAATTGTGGATTTAGCGAAAGCTCACAACAAATCAAAGCAAAGTATGAAGTTCTATGTTTTATATCTTTATTAACAAGTTTCATAAAATTTTAAATGCAATTACTTGTATAATCAAACAAAGGCTCCATAGTCTCTCAGCGTATTGCACAGTTCTAAGGCCCACAGATATTGCAGAAGGGTGTACGCCTTTTCCAGAAGCCTTTAAGGGATTTAATTACAATCACATTTCAAAAGTCATTTCAACTGACAATGTAACTGGAAGTCATCAAATGAGTTTGCCTTAAGATATAATGCCTGGCTATAGTGTGCTTGTGTGGGAATGATGAAGGATATATTCTTCACACACTCACCATACAGTCTATGTTCCCTTCCTTAAAGCATATCTTAAGAGCAACACATAATAAAGCGCTGTTACTGCCTGAGCACCAAATGTCATTATAGCATCCAATCCTTCCCACTGTAAATCGTGCTGTTCGGCAGAGGCAACAACCTTAAGATATGCGAGCCTTTTGTTGTTCTTTTTGCAGGCTGTGTTGTGTGCAGATACCGACTTTACTAAAAACTTCCGCATTCTGCTGACGGTATCCTTCCATCAATAGTGTCCTGATTTGTCATCCTCTAACGCATACATGCTAGAAGTATACCTTGACCCCATTTGGGTTTTGATGCATGGAAAAGTACACCTTTTCCCATTGCAACATATGGTTGTCTGTAGTTGCACCAAAACTTCTTTGGAAGGGATTGGTAAGTGGAAAAGAGTTAAAAGATACTAAGGATAATGCCATTTATAAGCAAAAGTGTAAAAACGTAGAGTAATATCAGTAATGACACTCTTGGCTGGGTAGAAATGTTCTACCTAAGGTGTAATATTGACCTATAAGGACAGTTATGCTGTTTCTTTGCACAGTAGTCAATAGGAATGTAAATCAAAGGCTTGGGACATCCTTGTCATGCAACAGGAACAAAGTCTGATCTGCCAGCCAGCAGCGAGCACAATACAGTACTCAGCCAAGCAAAAATCCATCCCTCTCTCTGCTGTTTCGTGTCCTGTCAAACCACACGTGTCCAACTCAATAGATACTTTTCCTGTGAGATCTTGGCTTTCTCTTATTGGTGGTCATGGCAGATATGGAGAGATTAAGCATGGTTTCGGCCATCGACCCAAGCAGTGACTGTCTCCTATAGGTTAAATTAGGTATGCACAGAGGTGCTACGTGTGCAAGTGGGAATAGGGGTGATCACATTAACTTATCCTCCCACAAGACTGTAGCAGGCTTGTTGTGTGTAACAACACCAACTACAGGAGCTGACCTGACAGAAAGGCTCGGTATCAGTGTAATACTCTCCATGTGAATGTTTTCAACTTACTTAGTGGACAGCTGTTGGAAAAACAATCTGGGAAGTAACATAATGGATCAAGATGAGAAATCTCTTGACATGGAATCAGAGAGTCATTTCAGAACATCTGCATGTTTTCTACCACAGGCTGAAAAGTAGAGTTGTTTTGTCCATGCATGAGCCCCCTGAAATAAAGAGATCAGAAGAGAATTAAAAAACTAAAAACCCTTTCTCAGGAAGGAAGAGACAAAGCAGTAAGTCCAAGGATGTTCTTTCAAGCCCAAGTTCAAAAAAAATAAGCTGGAGGGAAGAGCACTTATGTTGTAGACTTTTTTTGGTTTTAATTTTAATTGCTCCTAGATAATTTTAGATACTAAAATGTTCTTGTGGAGTTTTCCCTCAAGGCTTCGTTCACTGCTTTGGTCAGTGATTACTGTGCTGAGATTTAGTCCAAGGCTTAGTTTAGTTTATTAAGGAAATCACAGTAAAGAAAAGCAGACAACTGCCATGTCTGAGCAATGATGACTGGAGAGCAGAAAAGGAGGTGAGCTAGGGGAGGCCACAGGAGTTAGAGGCTGTACATATCCTGTGACTGTGAAGGGCACAGGGTGACGTTTTCTCTTGTACACCATCTTCTCATTTAATTAAAAGCCAGAGGTAGAGCACTTGCATTGTAAAGCAACTATAATAGAGAAACCTGTCTTTCGTTTTATGAAATCCATTGCAAACTGCCATTGAAGAATTTCTATAGTCAGAGGTCTGTGCCTGGCAATGTGCTCTGCTGGTGTTCATCCTAGACCTTGTGTCATCAAAGGCGGAGGTGGTGGGAACTGCGAGATGAAATCTGCCCAGTGAAATTTAGCCTAGCATCTCAGACTGTCAATGAGCCACCGCATTTAGAGATATACTGTGAGCTTTTAATGAGAAGTTGGAGGCACAAACAGCCAAAGAAGTCCTTCAGCTAGGAGTACTTGGGTAACAGGCAGTTTGCACAACTGTCTTGAACCTGAGCAGTTAAATTCTGCCTTAACTGGCTTTGGTTTTCAAAGTAGGTGGTCTGAGCAGGAACTGCTGCTTCTGAGGAGAAATACAGGTGGCTGACGGCTGAGCTCGGTCTGCAGCCCTGCAAATGGCTATGGGGCGCAGTCTTGCTGGGAGCCTCAGAAACTCTTTCTTCCCTCTGAGCACACATTTTCGCTGCTCCCTGTCCCCCAGCATACTGTGCAGCCATAAATCCTGTCCCTGAGCTCCCTCACTCTGCTCAGTTGTTAACTTTCACACATTTTCTTTTTTTTCTGGATTTTGCAGTGCTAAAATTTCACCAAAGCTGCAGTAATTTCAAATTTTGGCCCATTTAGCATCAGGACAACTGCCCAAGTCCATTTATTACAAACATATGTTATGAGTTCAGTTAAAATAAACAGTCTTTTATTTTCTCAAGTCACAGTGATCACACTCCAGACTTACTTAAAGCAAACATCATTTAAAAGCAGTATTTTTTTAATAGCAAATCTGTTCTAATAGTGGATCTGAGATCAAAAGGTAGGCAAAGCCCTAATGTAAGCTAAATGAAACAACAAAACCTATCAGAAAAGACTGAATCATAGTGTTTGCAAGGTTGTCTTGGTCTCTTGTTTTCACCCTCTCGCTTCTTTTCTTAGTTTTTATATTTAAGACAAAACAAAAGGGAAAAAAAATAAATAAAGGATAGCAAAATAAGGTGATGCCCAGAAGGCAGGATGTGTCCCACAGCCAGCTTGGAGCTTTTCTGCATCCTTCTTAGCCTTGATCTGGAGGGATGGTGGCTGGAACCAGTGCCTTTATGCAAGTGCAGTTAGCATTCACTTGTCTGTCCTTGATTTGTTCCAGAAGAAATCACCCCACAGTTTCAGAGTGGTCTAGAAACAGGGGCAGGCATTCTGAAGCAAATGCCTCAGGGTGAATGATGACACCAGTCTGGTTTATGAGTGCCACACTCAAATGTGATCTTTGCAGTGAGTTTCCACCATCAGAGCAGCTGAGCTTTTTGTGATGAGACAGACCACTGCCATTCAACGTCACACTTTAAGAGAGTCAAAGCTGAAGCTTGCATTTGCTTTATTAGGGGGATTAGTTGGTGTAGCAGGAAGCTTTTGTATCTCTCTCATCAAGTAGAGTCAATAAGCTTAACAAGTTTGAGTGTATGAGATCTGACTTGTCAAAATGAAGGAGAAAAATTTCTGCAACGCTCCTTCCTCAGGTCAGCATAGGACAACACTGTTGGAAATGTTTGGCACAGTTTTTAGACTGTGGCCAGTGCTGGTCTGTGCTTTTATTGGTCAAACAAAGCTCAAAAGTACCAAGCACCAGTGGTGTTCCCTCTCTGAATGGAGAAGTGCTTTTGATGTCAGAGGGTAGGGAGGGTATAACATAGTGCCATTAAAACTTGTTTGGAGGCACAAATCAACTATTTGTGAAGAGCTTTCATGCTCTGCAAAGTCAGATGGACAGCTTCGTAGGCACCTCTCCCTGGGCGCAATGCCCTCACGGCCTGGGTGATTGACCAGAGGGTCGGGTTCAAGAAACACACCTTCATTTCAGTCATTCAGCAGGAAAGGTGAAGCAGAAAGTTGAAACACTGTCCTTGATTATTATGCTATTATGTACTTTTTGCCACAGATTTTTGTAAGGATTTGTGTATGGCATCAAGGTCTTCCCTCATCTCACTCTTTCAACATGTCAGTTCCTCCTGTGGTCACCAGCATGACACAAGTGTGACTGTCTTGAGAACAACACATGAAAACCTGTGACCCAGGCACAGTAGACAGCCACAGACTCCAGCCTCCACTCTTACGTTTGGTCTATAGAAGCTCATGGAGGCAAGCGCTTGCTGTTGGCAGGAGGTGAGGGGGAGAGGGAAGGGAAAGATAACACAGATCCATTGGTGATGATAATCCATGAGGTCATGACAAAGTATTCAACTAGCCTGGGCTCCCAGTATTTTCCATGTCTCAGTCAGCTCCTTTTGTGCATGGTTCTTTCTTTCGTCATGATCTTACCTGAAATGTCAAAGAAGGTCTCCTTAAGTGTCACACTCTTGACTCTTTTGATCAGGACCACCCTTTCACAAGGGGCATGAGATCTCAACGCAAGGCCACAACAGAGGAGTTATTAAATGTTTCTGCACTTCCACAGCTCTTTGGTGCATGGGGGCAGGTTCCCAGTGGGTGCCAATCGGCGTTGTTTGTCAGAGCCTGTAGCAGGATGCCATTCTACCCTGGCTGTGCATCTAATCCCAGTTTTGCATTCCTGTATACTGCTGTGAGAAGCATCAGCTGGAATGATGCTACTTAGTATTTTGAAAGGCATCTTCAAAACAGAGTGGAAGGCAGCTCGCAGTAATTCTCCACTTGACAGTTATTTAATACATTTCAGCTCTGGTTTCAGTTCTACATTTAGATTTACAAAAAAAGATGCCTGACATTTTGTCAGTTTTTTCATCCATGCCTGTATTCCCACTTCATCTCACATTTCCTCAGTTCATTACAGCAACCCCTGCTACAACAGGATAAAGCCATACACAAAAAGCCCTTTCACGGCTACTTCACATCGATATCTATTTCTGAGAGAAAACCTGAACTGAAGCAGCATGACTCTCTAATACACTTTTTCTCCTTGTTAGCAACTGGATTGTCAGGGCTGGGGTACAGACAGACACACTGTCACCTCCAGTTTAAATGCCCTGCTAGGACATAAATTCAGAATGAAGGGAGTGAAAAAATTCCAGCAGGACCAAAATCTAAAACCTATTTAATGTGTATGGCATATGAGGAAATCTATCATCCCCTTTTGTGAAAAGAAGCTTGATGCTTGCGAGACAGCTTCTGTACTGAAGAAAAAAGGGATTGTGGACTCTTTAGATCTGTAAAGGCTCGATGTGCAGTTGTTGCCTAAGTGCCAAATTATCTTTGGGCTTTTACCTAGCAGGTATCTTTCTCCCAGCACAGCCTATCTATTAGTGACCATTCTCATGTTCGTTTGCTATAACAGCTTAGAATACAGGAACTTTCTTCTCCTACACCTGTTTTACCCAACATGGGGCAGATCAGAAGGTCACCAGAGTTTTTTGTGTGTTTTGTTGTTCCTTCTGGCTTGTAGCGCAACAAGGAGGATGGATTCAATGACATTCAAAGATAGTAAGTTCAAAATGGAAGCAAGAAAATACTTCACATTTTGGTACCTGTAGCGATACATGTCTTGACACAGCAAGAAAATTAAGACTAGAGAATATTTTAAAACAAGATTGGATTTGGCAATGTGTTCTGAAGAAGACATGCGAAGCCAATGCCAGAAATATTTGGGAAAGGACAGAAACCCTGTGCCTCGATATTTTATCTAATTTCTCTTCAGGATTAGGAGGACATCTTTGTAGATCTTGGATGATACTTCAACAGTTTAACAAGAGATTAGTGACAGCGTTGTCAGATACAAATGATGTTGATGTTTCTCAGAGAGAATCTTGGACAAGCAGGCTTCCAGGCATACTGAAAAACCTTATTATTAACTCCAGCTCCTCTAGACCTTTTCTGTAAGCAGTTTATGTGAGCCTAAATTCTCCTCCTAGAGAAATCAGACTCCTCTGAATCCATTTTGTTTCTGACAATTCCAGTTTTTGCCAGCCTCAAGCCTGGAAATACCCCCTTAGCCCTTCTGCCTCAGACCCTGAGCTCAGAGGATGCTGCTCACTGTATGGCTGCCTCTTTAGCTTTCCTGTCATGTACAAGTCATTTTGAACACAAATGATGCCAACAGGATCAGAATAGGTGCTGAGAACTTGGTAGTGATCCTATGCATCAGCTCCATTGGGTGTTTAATTACTAGAATTATTTGAATTTTTGACTATTTGAAGTAACATTGGCTCAAACTGTTGGACAACATTGAGTTTCTGTCCTACTGAAGTCCATGCAAACATAGGCACACCACAGAAGAGGGCAGTTGTTCTGCCAGGGATCCATTCCCTTCTCCCCGATGAACTCTCTGCGTTACCAGAAAGAACCTCCGTTAGTCTTCTGGCACATTGGAGTCGCTGCTGATAAAGCAGATAACACTCACTCTTACTTCAAGAAGGAATTAGCACCTTCAGGAAGGTAGAAGAATTAATACATAAAAAATCACAAAACCACTCCATGGCCATAAATTAATAGACAATCTAGTCACACCAAGCAGTTCAATCGACTTTCCCATGAGCTGAGGGTGAAAAAGCATACCCTGGCACAATGACACCTCAGACACACGTCCACCAGCGTCAGTTGCTCTGTACAATAATGTTAAACTCCTTCCACCGCCAGCGCCAAATTCCATGTCTGGCTACTCCCAGAAGGCCAGGATATGAATTTCAGACAACATATTTTTTTGACATCCCAGACTGGCACACCCACTGACCTCATGGGGAGGTCTGCACATACTTCAAGGGAAAATACAGCTTTTAAGTAGTAAATTTTTGTTTATCTGATTAATGCCTTCTTACAGTCAGTGTTGCTGAGTAAGATGTGCTCCCCTTCCAGGTATTTGTGCTTTCTCCCTGATATCCTCCATCCCCTGTTCTCTTCTCTCCCTCTTCTCATCCCTCTTTTCCTCCTTCTGTGTTTCCTTCCCTGTAATAGCTCCAAGCTTCCACGATGAAGCAAAGAAATACTTCATATTTCCATCCTTGGGATAAGAGTTGTCATTAAATTAAACTTACTCATTCAAGATAAACCAGGTAAACGGGATTTCAACTAGATACTGTTTCCACACACTCTGCGAAGCATTTGGTTTAACCAGACTGCTATTACACCATTGTAGTTTAAGTTCCATAATTTTAGATGACTTTTAGATGTTAAATTTGATGTTAAATGAATTCCAAACTAGCCCTTCAGGCAGTCTGTAGGCCCAAGAAAGCAATCCTGCCACAGTTACGTTAATAAACTCTTTTGCAAAGCTCTCTTGCAGTCGATACAGTTCCAGAAAGTTATTTCTGTGCATTTCCAAGCCTCTTGGTGATACATTGTCTGTGTTTTCAGAAAATTCTTTTTTTGTGAAAATGTTGCTGAGATTGCCTGTTTTTTTAAGTAGCTGTTCAAAATCATTAAATAATAATTTTTGTCTTCACTCTTTACTTTGTTGGGCAATGAGGAGGGTGGGAAGCCCCAGTTAAATGAGGGGGTTTGACCCTGGAGGAGTATGGGAGAGGAAATGGAAGGAGACTATTAGGGATATTTTTTTGGCACAAAATGCCCAAAGACCTCTGGGCATTTTAACAAAACAGAAAGAGGAACAGAAACAGCAAGGTAAGAAGCTGTAATATTTTACCAGAAGAGGAACCAAGGAGGAAAATAACATGGGCTTTGCCCCTTCCTCTACAGTCCCACTCATGCTACACTAAGGCCCAAGGGAATATTCAGTCAATCACACGTAGGGCAAACGCCCACTGCAAAACCAGAGATGATTCAAGGGGGAGATTTGAGAAAAATGGAGCAGAGTGACGAGGGTGGCAGTCAGCACACACTCACCTGCTCTCTTCAGTTCATGTGTCTGTGAAATTGGCTACCAGAGCCAGGCCTCTTAACTCTGGCTTTGACATCAACCCATGCAGTAACCTTGATCAGGTGAATTTCATCTCACTCTTATAGAGCCTCAGATGTGTCAGTTCTGCAAACACTTCTCTCCTCCATGTGGACCAGCAAAAGCAGTTCCAGGACCAGACCCACATCCACGGAGGACGTGGCACTGGACTCAGTAGTAGGACTCCTGCTTTGCCAGTATGGGCAATCTACCACTAAATTACCCGATGTTTTGTCAGTCCTGGCAGATGCTGTGGGATTGCTCCACAGTCCTTTCCTACAGAAGTGAGGTGGAAGGGTCAGGGCTCCCTGTATTCCACGTGCCAGCCACAGGACTCAGTGGGGGCGAGGGCTCACCTGCGCTCCCCACTCCTGGAAACGGCTCTTGTGCATCGCCCCAAATCCCCACCTTCAGGAAACTCAGAAGGTCAGGCATATTCACCTCCCTAAGTGCATAGTGTAAGCACCTTCCTTTTATTAAGGAAATGCTTAAAAAAGCACAGACGGCTCTAAATTAAGATGAGAAATCTCAATGCGGTATAAACTATAAATACAGACGTAGGGATAACAGGGGTGGGGAAGCCTGGGATAGGCTTTCTACATACTTTTGGCAAGCTTTAGTAGATTTGGTAAATAACTGAGAAATTATGTGCAGTGATGAAGACGAGCTGTATCATCCTCCTGGCTGCTGGTTTGCCATGAGTTGACCTGCAGTCCACTCCTGTGAGCTCAGAAAGCTGCTAGAAGAGAACTAAATGGAGGATCTGGGCCTAATTTCCCCAAGAAAACAAGAAATAACTTTAGGAAAAAAAACACTTATTGATTCTTACGCTAAATATGTTTGTTTTCATAGCAGCAGGTGAATAATGTCAGAGGAGGAACTTTAATCACAACCAGAGCGAGTACACTACTGTGGTTTTAATTGAGGAATAATTAATTTTAAAGTAGAGCAAGTTACATTTTCTCAGGTTGCTCATTACGCAGCATTTGTATGTAATCACTCACATACACACAACGCATCCTGGGACACATTAAGTATTTCATTTTCATGTATTTAAAAAGGAGCTTCTTGCTGTTAAATTGCTCACAGCCCTTCCGGAATCCACCAGTATTTATATAGCTTTTGCCAATGTTTATATTAGCAGCAGAGGTGCTAGCAGATCAGTAAGATCATTTTCGCTCAGGTCTGCACAGGAATTTTCTTTACTTTCCCAAAGGAATCTGGAAGATAATCCACAATATTCAACAAAAATGGATTCATTGTCAAATACGTTCCTTCTTGTCAATCCTGAAGTTTCTTAGGTTATGATTGTTATGGTGGTTGTGCCTTTCTCTCCCCTGCACAGACATGTGCATGCGCGCACACGCACGGACACAGTACATCAAGCATTGTTATAACTACTTTTTAGGACTATAATTAGTACAGATTATGCCAGCTCAATAAAGCTCCGAAAGCGAAAAGCCTTAAAGGCTTTTTTCCCTCTTTCCAACCTATGGCTTGCCTGGATGAAGGTTTTAGGCACCCTTCCCACCAAGGGATGATTGTTTTCTTCCACAGGCTAATGCAAAATCCAGCAGAGAACTCCTGTCTGACAGCTGGCAGGTTTGGCACTCTCCTTACACAGGACACTGCGCAAAGCCACCGACTAGTCCACCCTGCAACCTCTATGTAGTTGCAAAAAGTGCAAAAGTGAGGAACCGGTGGATGACAGGCTGAAGGGACGTTTGGTGCACCTTGTTTCTATCAGACACGAGTGTAATGCTGGCCAGACATCTTTACCCAGCACTTTTCAGTTTAAAGAGTGTCTTTGTTAGGACTGAAGAGCATGACCTACCATCTTGCCCAGGGTGTAACTGGGCAGGATCCCTTTGGGTCCTCGCCAGGAGAGAGCATCACAAGAGCACAAACAGATATGTAATGGGTACCAAAGCAAGTCTGCTTCTGAAGTTACGCCTAGGCTGGCCTGCAGTGGGAATTACACATATTGGCTAAAACCAAATGAGCAATAAACATATGAGTATTGGATTCAGGAAACATAAAGCCCCCCAGAAAATCATGAATTTCTGAATGTTTGTCAGGGACATGCAAAAATGACAGTGTAATTATACCGATTCTAGAACCAGGGGAACATTTTGAAGAACATCTGTCAAGCTAATGGGTGCACAGATTTTGAATGCTATCTTTTTATGACTTAAAAATCACTGTTCAGCAGCAATTGTTCTTTCTTTCTTAAGACAGGTAAAATTTGCACTTCTGAATCTTTTCTTCAGGATTCATTGTCTTAAAGAAAAACCTGAATAGGCGCATTATTAACCTGCACTGACTTAACTTACTGAAGAAAAATCTCAGGTGACATGATTATGGATGCAGCATAAGAATTTAATATATTACATTTCCTAATTAACAATTTTTTCTTACTATTACAAGAAGAGGAATTTCTTGGAATGTGAATTCTTAGCACAAGTTAGTCCCCAAATTTGTTTATGTCTATCAGTTATTTGGTTTCTGAGGTAGAATCCCAGATTTCAGGAGAAGCAAATACTGAAGTCTGGAATGCAGACAGGATCTTGTAGCTGCTTTAGATGCTTTAATCTAGCTTTATAAAGGCTGTTTACTTCAGTGGGTACCTTCTTACAATGATACAGCATTGAATATATTATATTAATGTTCTGAAGAACACATTTGGTTAAGTGCATCTCTTGAAAGATAACCTTCGTTCCCTGGCTGTTGTGAACAGCCATTTTCAGGTTCAATACAGTTCTCAGCACACGGCATGTAGGATATGTTCATTTCATATCTTAATTCTCATTTTTTAAATGCAAATATTCATATAAAGATGGTCTCATCAAATGTAAATCTCAAAAACAGAACATGTTTGGTGTCAGAATACTTCTTCAGTAGCTGAAACCACAAAGTTTCACATACTCTCTTGACTAATTTTTCCTTTTCTACCTTTCTGACTGATAATCCCTAGATGGTTTTCAGATTGTGTCCTGATAATATGCTTTGTTGTCTTTTTAGCATTTATAATTACTTCTATCCACCAAATTCATCTTCTTTTCTCTCCTTGTGAGCAGCATGCTTGGTATTTTTGAGGAACAAGCTCATTTCCTGAAAGGAAATGTGTTTCATATTAAAAAAACTCGACTTTGATTGTCTCATTTGAATATCTCCTAGCATACTTCTAGTTTAGTCTCTCTTGCTTTCCTAATTTCTCTTAAAATTTGCCCTTTAGAAGTGTTACGGTCTCACCTTTGGTAGCTCCAGTATTTACTTTGAACTGTAGTCCCCCTAGTCATCCCTTCAAAATTGTTGACTGCATACACCTGTGTGATTATTTCCTTCTTTGAGCTTAAGAGGAAATACCATGTATGATTTGTACTGTTTATGCCTCCTTCTGCTGAAAGCTACCTGCGGATTCCAGCTTGCAAACAGCCCAACGAGCTTGTGAGGGTGTTTGTGAGCACACGGATTATTGCAGTGAAATTCTTTAGTGATGGGTCTGAAAGACAGGAATGTTTTATCTGCCTACCAGAGTGCTGGTTTTAGCACGTCTGTGCTAGCAGTCTTATTCCCAGCCTCGTCTTTCCACTCTTGCTGCTGGCATCCTCCTGCCTGTTGGGGAATCTCTTTGCCAACTGCTTTTGGTCTTCATTGAAAATGAAAGACAACACCAACATTCAGTCGATGTATTTTACTTCTGGGAAAAAACTAAGCAATGCGAACTCTCTAAGCAGGTTAAGCAGTCTCAGGAGCTAAGACAAAAGCATGCAAAGTGTCCAATCTAACTTGCACATGGCCTTAAACAACCCATGTCTTCCAGCCCATTGTTCATAGAAATTTCCCATGTAGCAATTTTGGGACAGGGAAAAGCTGTCCAATATTTCGTATACATAGCAGCTGTGAAGCTTTCTGTTCAGACAGAAACATTTGAGGAACAAGTGACCCTTGTAACAGGATATGTGTGATCCCAAAAGGCAGTGCATCTACTTAACCAGATGACATCGCAGTCCTGCATATATTATCATAAAGATTGGTACAGGAAGGGATTTTACTGAGAATACAAGTTATCCTGCAGAACAAAGGTGAGTTGAAGGTAATGGCACTTGAGCTATCGCTCCGGCATTCTAACGACGGGACATCAAAGTGAACCCTGGAGACGCAAGAGCCGTCGTCTGATGCACACAGGAGCAGCCTGGACTGGATCTGATGTTCAGCTGCTGTATCTTGTATGTTGGGCATGCTAAACTCACCGCTGAAACAAGTCAGCAGACAGACAGCAGAACTGACTTAGCTACTTATGTTAGAGATAAATTTCTCTTTTCTGAAGCTTTAAGTGCCTTAATTCTACACATTAGATAGTGCTCAATAAACAGTGTTTCATATTGTTGAAATAAATCCCAAATCATTACAAATATTTGCCTATATTGATAAAGGCATTTATATCAATGCTTAACAACTGATTGTAGTTGCATTTTCAGACATTTTAGTGTTATTATTTTGGCATGAGGAAAAACCACAAATTTTTCAAAAAATTAAATTGTTGTTGCGATCATCCCTAGGAGACTAGATAAGGACAATTCCCCCTCTGTCTGTTGCACTTAGAGCAAAGGGGGAAGAAAAGATTTCCCTGTCCTACCTTGAGTTTCCTCCAGCATGTCAACATCCTCAGAAATGTTTAGTAATTGCCCTATGCCGTACCAGACTCACAATCGAGAAGTAACACAACAGTGTGGGTAATTTCTGTGTAGTTGCTTTTATATGTATTGGTAGATGTAGCTAAGTTGGTTAAGCATGGATGCTTGCTGCTGGCTTTTGTTGGATATTTTCAGACTGAAACATGCTTGTGGCAAGATTTTCAAACGTAATTTGAAGTGATCCTTTAACTCATCGAAGCAGCCCAAGCGAGGAGCACCTGCTTTCTGAAAACTGAGCACTTACAAGGTATTTCTTTTCTGAGTACTAGAAATCAGTACTGTGAAATAAAATGTGAACGTCTTGACCTCACTCCTTGTCGACTGAAGCTAAGGTGTCCATTTCACAGTTGTTTATTTTTGTTTGATGTGGCAGAATAAAAACAGCCCATAACCTGATTATTTCCCCAGGGATAGTTTGGGCAAACAATGCCAGAATGTTCATTGCGCTTGCTGTCTCTAGGTATACTGCAAATAGACAGAAAAGGAAAGCTTCCCTATTAACTTATAAAAAGACTTATCAGATGTCAAAAATAAAAGATGTTCTGATGTTAGGCCTCAGTGTTGCACTGATGATGTTATTAATTTCAGACCATCTATGGTCTCACTTCTTTGTTCAAATGCTGTTCAAGGGCTTCGGAAATGTGAATGTTGGTTCCATGGTGACAGGACGGAAGAAAAAAACAAAGCAAAAGACCCTTTCCAGACTGTACTCATTTCATTCATTTATCTATACGGAGCTGAAAACAAAAAGAAAACAAAACCACACTTGTTCCACTAATAAAGCACATTATTAATTTTCCTAATGCTGGTCAGAGATCATGCTAATCAGGGGGTCTTGCTATTCCTATTGTGTTTTACTCATATGAAAAGAACATTTTCTTCAGCAAAGTGAACTTCCTAAAAGCTATTTCTGTGCTCAGCCACAACAATTCTCAAATGAATTCATTATTTCCTCTACGGTGGGGAAAAAATAATTTATTCTAATTAATTTGAAGCTTCCTCAGTTGGTTTTGTAGTCTCAGACGCATTGTCACCCTCAGCAACATATGTAGACTCTGATTCATGTGAGTTGATGTGAGTCCTGGGGTCCCGCATGAATCGGAAGCAGGGATGAACTAGCCGGCAGACATGCCCTATGACATTTAGTTTCTGGAAACTCCAAAAAACCTCCCACTCATGGCTTTGTTCAGTAGCAATGTGATTTAAACTCTGCCTGTTTAACACAGATGTGATCATGCTCACAAAGATGTTTAAACTATTTCCCAATTGTATTTTTAATGGGAAATTACGGGTTATGTGGACTCAAACTGCAAGTTTAACTACATGCTTTCTGTTTAAAGACGAAAAGAAAGAACATGCATTGCTATTCGTAGTGAGTTTGTTGCTCCTTGGGCTTCCTTGTACAGGAAACAGACGTAAACTGAGACATTCCAGTTATCAGAGAAATATGACATGCTGCCTTTCTCCTCTCTTCCCCTTTGGAAGACTTAAGTTTCCAGATTCCCTGCTAGAAAGCCCAAATTCAAGAAGGGGGGAAGGGTGGAGGAGGTGGGGGGAGAAAGGGAGAACTAAAAAGGAAGAAAGAAAGTACACTTCTTCCCCTTGAGCTAGGTCTTTCTTCTCCTGTCATAGATTCACTACTTAGACTCTCCAAGCGAAAAGCAGAGGGAAATAGTCTCAAAATTCTTCTTCAAGATCTTTGCTTTCAGAATGCACCCTTTCTTCATTTGGACTTGTCACCTTCAGTGAAACATTTCTGGGTGGAAGAGGAAGGTTTTTGCACAGGAGCAGTGCACAGGAAAGGCAAAGAGTCAGGGAGGGATTAGTCAAATTCTTTTTTCACCCGTGCACAAGGTGCTGGGGTCAGTAGCTCCACTTGCACTGGACAATTCTGTTGGTGTTCAGCATTGGCCAGGGAAGACGGTCTGCTGAGAGCAGCGGTGGCGGGGCGGGGGTGTCAGGATTATAAAGCGAAGCTGGTGAGGGTTAACAAGTTTGAAGCTTTACTCTGAAAGAACAAACTCCAGGAAAAACTCAGACTAACCAACGAATCAGCCAGGGTAGTTATAGCCAGGGTGTAGCACAGTGCATCACATCAGTTTTCAATTAGTTTTTTCTATTTACACTTTGGTATCGCTTAAGCATCCCAGTTTGGACTGAGCCTCAAAAATAGTGTCTTAACTGAGCACCAGATGCACTTGGATGCGCATCCTTCACACATGGGCCTCCCTGTTCTTCTACTGTCATCAGCACTTACTGCAGCTGCCTCCTGCCCATACACCCTAGTTTCAAAAAAACAAGCTGTGAAGAGAGATAGCATGTCATCACATTACACAGCTAAGCCCCAGAGGTAAAGTGCTTCTGGACCCATAGGTAAATGTAGACATAGTGTCTAGTATTGTGTGAAAATAAAGCAGTAGAAAGTTTAAAGCCCAAGTAGATTCCGGTCAAAAAACCAAGCCAGATAACCACAAAAGCCACTTTTTGAAAGCTGAATTTGATACAGGATCTGTGTGTTTTCCCAGTTTCCTAATCCTAAATCATTCGTTTTCCTTAACATCAGCCATAACATCCATTTGGCAGTCAAATGCCCTCATCGTCCCCACGCTGTTCAATTATCCTCTTTCCCTCCTGTCATATCAACCACAGGGTAGCCATGGCCATTCTTTTGAGGCATAATCTTTTGATACCATATGACTTCTATAATTGTGGGCGAGTTGGCCTTAGCAGTACACCAGAAAAATGAGTGAAATGTCCTTTGCCTGGAATCTTCCCACAGCCTGAAGTCTCAGCACTCAGAAAATGCAAACCTGCAAAGTGAGGTCACAGACATGATGGAGAACGTCCTTATCTTGACATGGACTAAGCAGAAGTTAAAGGGTAAGGGATTGCCCATTCCCTTTGCGTTGGATGCTGGGGCATGTCACTTTCATTTGTGATACAGCTGCTGCACAGCTCTCAAGTGACACCAAATTTGTGTTCATCTTGCTTCCTCTGCGCTCTGCTCTCAAGGGTCCTTTGTTTTCCTGAAATTGAGACATTAGACCAGACCTTTGCTGTTGTAACTCCTGCAATTGACAGGAGCTGCGCTGCATTGCCTTGGAACAGGAGAGGCTTCAAGTAAATTTCTAAGCAGATATTGGAAATCCTAACAGCTCACCTGATACACAGTAATTTGTAAAGCTGTTGTAACTTGACCATACACCCGGGCCTTCGGAGGACTGCTATGACTCCCATGCAGAACAATTATGGCAGTTGTCTCTAGGATCATTATTTTCTCCTCCCATATAGAACAATGGAGTTGTCAGTACTAAGACATACACCTTGCAAGGTACAGATGTGGGGAAGAAAATCAAATTGCAATTGCCTGAACATGAGCCAATGAGATTAGGCACCAGCTAGCTACCTCGGAGAAAAAAGCTTCTGCATGCTTCAGGTCACACTTTGCATGGTTCTCTTTCCTGCCTTGTAACTTAATGATAAAAATCATGCCATACCAGGTCTCCATTCAAAATGTCAAAGTCTGACAAAAAGTCATTTTAAAATATTAGGTGGAGACTCTTGAGGGAGTTTAAAGATACTTGTTTGTTTGTTTGTTCATTTGTTTGAGTTTTCACAGGACCAGAAGAAAAAGCAGTACAAATTGTTTAAGCGTGACTTCCATAGCCATTGAAATGTGAATCCATTGGTCACAATGATTTTCTTGTGTTGTAGCAAGTTCTTTGCAGATTTGGGATTTTTTTTCCCTGCAGTTATACAGTTTCTGGAATAATTGCACTTCTAACACTTCTTAGTTCCTTTAAGTGTACATCTTCTCAAATCTAAGGATAAGACCTTCACTGTGAGGGTGGCTGAGCGCTGGAGCAGGTTACCCAGAGTGGTTGTGGAATCTCTATCTTTGGAGATATTCAGAAGCTATCTGGATACGGTCCTGAGCAACCTGCTCCAGGTGGCTCTGCTGGGGATTTTAGACCAGATAGCAGGGATTTTAGACCAGATGAGCTCCAGAGGTTCATTCCACCCTCAGCCATTCTGTTATTCTATCTACTGACAGGCCAGCCTTTCAGACGACAATATTGCTTTCTTGGGAAAAAAAAGTTTAGGGAAAAAAAAAAAAGAAAAACAAAGAAAAACCAGATCAACAGATGATGCACCTGTCTTGTTTACTACCAGTCCATGCAGGGTTCCTGATACATCCTGCTTTCCCAAAACTGTTAAGGCTCCATAGTCTGGATGTTAGTCCATACCACTAATTAGATCCAGATTATTCTCTCTGGTTCATGAAATGTGCTGTTAAACCCTAGTCAGTGTTATGGTCATATTCTTATAAAAATGAAGCCACTTCTGAACTTGTTTCAGCAGTTTCATATACCAGGCCCTAGATCCGGCAAAGCAAACTTGCAGCTCAGAGGCAGAACACAGAAACTCCATAGCTAAAACTCTTCCTATTGTTTTTCCAAAATTTTTTGAGATTATGTTACTTTGGGTGGATGGGTGGGGGTATTGTTTCTGGGTCTGGGTTTTTTTGCTTTTCTTTCTATTATCAACTCACACTAAATGAAAGAAATGTAGGGGTATAGCAGAGATTCTGCTAGTATCATTACATGGTTCATCTCAACTACTCACACACAGCTTTCAGAAAATTATTCTGTGTCACCTCCACACTTGCTATGGTCATGAGAGAATGCCATTTTATTCCTATATTAATCAGGAGTCCCTTAGTACCTTTCCTGTACCTCAGAAAAGGAGAATAGCTAACTAAGAAGAAAAAGTAGGGAAAGAAGTTTACTCTAATGAATATTTTAAGTATCCATTTTCAGAGTGCACTGTACTTTTTGCATATATTACTTGAACAATTTTTCTCTTATCATTCTGTGATTGTGAACTTTGAACCTACTTTACAGATTTAGAGAAATTTTTGGTAATTTCTCCAACACTTCAAAATCACCTTAAGTATTTATAGTTCACCAAATGTCTTTGGATTGGGTTGTGACTGCAGATGCAACCATGACATACATGAGATGCATTACTACAGATGTTTGTTGACAGAGTGACATGTCTCTGAGTTAGTCTTCCTTCTTTTTTTATTCATCTAGTGGGTGGAACATAAATTATTACTAGCCTATACTGTGTCAGCCGTTACAGTAGGGTGGATCGAGTGATGTCTCCTTAACTCCGTCAAAGAGATTAAACAAGTTCACTATTTTTTTTTTCTTCTTTGATATTTGTTTCTGGTAACCTGCAGAAAAAGGATAGTCTAACTCACTGTGACCCAGCTCTAACACTCTTTCCAGCCTTAGTGTTTACACCTCATCTGCATTCAGAATTATGCCTCCCTTATCTGACGACTGTCTGGCACTGATTTAGAGCTGTAGATACATACATGAAATACACATAACTTTAAATAATTTGGCAACTCTATTACTCTGAAACTTGTTTTATATCAAATGTGACATTTCCTGTGTGGGACCATATCTTGTTTTAATGCGATTGAGACCAATAACTTGATGTTGCTTTTCCATTTAGTTCTTTAACTGCCATTTAATGGCAAGGCAGGGTGGAGGGGGCAATACCTCATGCTAAATGTACTGAGTATTTAATTTAAATCCCTCCATCGATAAGGAGGAGTGGATGCTTAGTGTTCTCTATCAATAAATGGGGTGCCTAAACAAAGGGCTTCATTGAGCTGGATGTTAGACTCTCAACCCAGTGATCAAGTCCTGCCTAGCTCAATCTCAGAAAGTCCCTGAACATATGGAGATAGTTAGCTTCCCAGTGACGGAAGAGTCAGAAACTGCAAGGAAGGCTGCCAAGAAACTCAAAGTTCTGCAAACCCGGGAGATGTGAAAATTGTTGAATATGTACAGGAACATCCACAAGGACACCGCTACACCCCAGTCTTGCTGTGCCCATTTTCTCTGGTGCATGTGTGATATTTGTATATCACAAAGGTCAGAAGTTTAAGAAAGGAGCTAGAAATGAGAAGAAGCAATGATCAAATGCCAATGAAGTACTCTACACACATAGTTTGCATCTACTCTAATGCTTTCAAAAATAGAGAACAGCATATAGCCAGGCATTTGTAAGGTAAACTCAAAGGTTCATGAAGAAGTTAAAGTTGTCCAATTTGGAGCATTATCACAGGTTACTGAGCCTCCATGGAACATTTGAAATCTGTAGGTCATAAACAAGATGGATAGAGGACAGAACATACCAGCCACAAGTAAAAATAAAATACATATTGCAGAGTGTTCAGCAGGTAAATAAAGCATTGCTATGAGGATTGCAAGGTGTTTAGATCGAGGTCAGAAAAGTTCAGGGGCAGATTTGTTTCAAGATGAAGTGCTCCCAAAGTTCAGGTGTATGTTTCCCCTGATTCTGAAATTGGTCCCAGATGCAGTTTTATTTCATGTTTTTGCTTGCTTTGCTTATTATTCTCCTCATTAGGATATTCTAATCAAAACCAATGGAGCTCCTTCTGAGTATGTGGGAATAAGAAAGCTGGCACTCACCAAGTACTTTTGTACTGATAATATGGAGAGAAGACTGATCCGTTCTATGATAATAATGTTTAATGATTTTTTCACATTTGTAGCAAATTCCTTGAGAAATTACCAGAATAAAGCCATTTTCCTCCTTTTATTAACAAAAATCTGTAGCATGTAGACAAAGCTGATATGATCTAAAAATCTCAGCATTCAGTCATTCATACTGGTTTTCTCAAGAAGAAAAAGTAGTAATTTTCTAGTGAAAACTTTACGCTGTACCCAATTTTACGCACATGCCCAACCTGTATATACATACCAGTCTCACAGTGGAGCTGATCCCAAGCATGAATTTAGAAATAAAGGCCCCAGTCCTTAGACATGCATAGAAGACTACATCAAGTATGTAATGTTTAGTTATGTTGATCTCAGTGATAACTAATCTCTTAGGAAGGATTTAGAAATGGGAACCATCTTGCTGAATTTTGGGTGTCTACTCGTGAACCGGTTGTCATGTCTCCCTTTCCAGACAATGTAGGCGCACTCAGTACAATCAGCAGTATGCAAAGGCCGATGGTCATTTCAGGAAGAGATGAATCTACTGAGCACAAAGTATGGTGACTGTATTGATGACCTCCACTGCTTACAAAGGGAATCTAAGGTGACTAACCCAGAGATAGAGACCTTCACTAAAGACATCCACAATTTAGATGAATTCCCCCTCTTTTTTCTCCTCTGGAAACAAGGTCCTCTGGGAAGGAATTGGTCAATGTCTGGAATACTCATTGCTTTTCCTGAGCTGGGAAACATGGTTGACATTTACAACAAACAAATGCATTTCTATAAATTATGGCCCAAGATATAATCTTGGAAATACTTCCATTCATGAATGTTACATATCATATGGGCAAAACTACAAAGCTACGCAAGAGTAGTGCTCAGATAGCGACAGAATGCTGTTTCTGCTTGACGAAGCGGATCAATAGTACCAAAGTTTGAAGTCAATGAAGTGTGGTTTTGATGAGTACGTTAAAACCAGATAGGCCAGATACCAGCAGGAAAGAGCTGCTGGGTATCATCTGCAGAGAGCTCAGTTGAGTCCAACTGTTAAATCTACTTCTGATATTTTTTGCAGCGTGTCTGTGTGTTTGAGCTCATCGAGACATTTGGAAGATTGACTAGTAAGTAAATACCACTCACTCTCTAAATGTAGCAAGAATAAATCTAAGTCACTTCACTGGGCAGATCTTGTTGTATCAGCAGAAATCCACTTCCTTTCCTACTCTGGGAGAGAGAGGAGATGGATTGTGAGCTAGAGAGATAGCTGACATTTAGGATGAGAGCACCACAGCTCACTCTGTTTCAAAGTGGGTAACATCTCCATCTCGCATTATCCCTAGCCTCATCCACAAATCTGTTGCAGAAGGTTGACGAAACCAGAAATGACAAAGGCTGCTGGTGAGGAAACACTGAATGAATGAGAGACAGATGCAGGCAGTGGTTTGTGCAAGACAGCTGTCCTGCCTTCTGTTGGCTGCTGTGGAGCATCCCGGGAACACCTCGTCATTCCAAGGCGATGTCAGAGGAAGAGGAGTCACAGCCATTCACCCACTGCCTGCCCCGCACCAGCCAACGGAGCAGGCTGCAGGCACAGTAGGAAGTAATTACGACTACAAAAAGCCCCCAAGACGACCTCAAAGGGGCCCCAGCTATGCCAATCACACTCTTGCATCGAAACATTTTGTATAGCTCCCTGAACTCTTCAATTGTTTTGTTTTCTATAAAACAAAGGAAAAAAAGTCATAAGGTATCAGAGATTCTTATGGTGATTGTATAATAGTAGGCAGGTTAAAAAGACATCCTTACACGATACACAGTTTAGATAAACAGAGGTTTCAGCCCTGCTTCATGGATATTAAAAATTACTTAGGTCCATTTTTGTTCAGAAAACATTGAACGTGGAAATTAAATGTGTTCCTGTAGTGGGGAGATAAGATGTATAAACAGTTGTGCATGTTAAAATGCTACCACATCTTCTTTTAATTAAGTATTACTAAGCTGCGCTGATGTGGTCCTTTCTGTGTCCTGTGAGTCACAAGCACACAGCACAAGGATCTGTCAAATTTCTACTTAATTTGCAGTGCCCAGGGGTGAACAGATTCAAATAAGACAGGAAACACTCTGAACTTTCAAATGTATCTCACACCTGTTTGGTGCCCTGGAAACACCTTTTTGTTGAATCTGCTTCCAAATTCCCAGCAGTTTTCAGGATAATTCCAGCTTGAATGGAAGTAGACAGACCCCTGGACCTCAATTGAAAATATTCTGTCTTTCCCTCCTTTGCAAATTTTCCAGTATGAATTTAGTGAGCCAATTATAGAAACTGTTTATTCATTACTGAATGAGTCATGGACTGGCATTCAGCTGAACTTTCAACTTCAGAGATGAACAACCATTTCTAGGTGGCCGAAGGTATAGCTTTCCCTAAAATAGGTATGGAGTCATCTCTTCTGCAGGGATTGTTATTATTACTGAGAGAACCAACATTGTAATACTACATTACAGAAGGAAATAGAAATTTAAAACTAGTATAATAGAAGAAACATCTGTGCGACCTAACCGTGTTATTCAATATAAAAATCCCGTTCAATAGCTCCCCTAACATATTACTTCTTATCTGCTTGAGGGTGGTCTAATGGCACTTTGGGTTATATTACAAACATAGATGGATTGGTTCAAAATGTCCTGCAGGACTCCCTCCTCCTCTCCTTGCCGTTATCTACTATCATTTGGGAACTGACCAGAAAATACGCGATTCGGCCCTTCTGTTGAAGGGAAACTAAAGTGATTAGTTGAGGTCAGTAAGTAATGAGTTTTTCAGATAGGAAAGAAATTTGGTTTGGGTCAAACCAAAACTAAATTTCTCCAAGTTTTATAGTGAAATGAACAAAGTGAAAAAATGTGTTTCGGCTCAAGTTTTAATATTTCCTGTAATCTGGAATGAAAAATTTTCTCTCTTTGTCAGAGTGTTTAACCCTTTTGCTTAACTTTTAGGGGGGTTTTTTTTGAGCATTGGGTTAATTTCTTACCCAAACTGCCTTTGTGGAATGAAAAGTCAGTTTTGCTGCGATAAAATGTCAAACACAAAAATTCAGCACTTCTGACACAAAAGGGTCTGATATTACTTAATTCTTTCCTCTTTGCTTCTCCTTTTTCTTTTGAAGTCATACCTATTTAGCAATTTGAGGCCTAATTTTCCAAGGAAAAAAATATCTTCTTAAAACAACATGCCGTTAAGAAGTTTACTATTGTTAAATACTGCGGCTGTAGGAATTGGCAGCAATTCTTTGTGTGAGCGAGAGGCTTGAGTCCTCAGTGTGAGGTCAAAGTACCTTTTATTCTGGCCTATAGCGGAATAACAGGATAATCGCATCCTAAAGAAGATATTACTGTGATATCTGTGTCCACTTTCCTCCATCTCTATTGCTGTTCCAGTGCTTCTATTCAGTGAAGGATGCTAATGACCCCTTCAGTGTGAGTTGGTGGCTCAGTTGTACCCCAGGGATGGCTCGGGCTCAGAAGCACTTACAGACAAAGCAGGTTGTCATACTCCACACTGTAGATAAGGATTTACCACCAATGAAAGTGCAAGAAGAAACAGGCACAGACAACTCAGTTTGCCAACCTAAAGACAGGGAAAAGCACCCATAGTAAGTGACTGAAGGGCCACTGTCAAACTCACCTACTTACTTGAAAGGGGAATATTACTCTAATTTACCTTAAAGAACATATCTGACATCACTGACAGTGCCAGCTTGCTGCATGTACTCCAGCGGCGGCTATATTTTCTGATGTTTCCCAATCTTTGATCAACACAACATCCCAAAGAAGACAATTCCTAAGTAGTAGAAATACAGAACTACTGTCAAAAACTTGTATCCATTAGCATGTTCAGTGTGTGGCTTTCAACTTGTTCTGGATCTTGATGTCTTGCTTTATTTGTTATCTGGCTTAGCTTAATGTCATTCTGTTACAGCAATAATGGACCCCTATACTGTATTCTTCGGGGCTTTTCCTGGTGGATACTCATATGAGATATGCAGTCACTAGTATTCAGAACTTGGTGTGCACTCACAGTCAGAAAGCACAATACTTTGATGATATGCCAGGCAGGACTGCAAAAATATTTCTCTGTTTTTCAAGAAAAAGCTCATGCCTCTGTATTTGAAGGATAAAGTTGCCTGTTTCCTTGTTAATCAGGTGTTGTAACTGGAAAACTTCCCTCTTTACTAGTTTTCCTTGAATCTATGATATTTTAATAGCTACAGGGAACCAGTGAAATGAAACGAAAGGAGGATGTGAATGGAACCACGGGGGAAAAAAAATCCCTCAATTTTGAGCTGCAGAGTTTGCTGTACGATGGTGTTCAGCTGTTCAAACAAGCCACAGATGTGCAACACATGACTACAGGTGAAGACATGATGGGGAAGAGTGTGGTGATGCCTCCGCATGCAGAAAATACCCACTCCAGCAACTACTCCACCCCAAAGCACCTGCCCCTTTGATCAGTCAGCTGGCCGTCCTCTCTGCCCCTACAACCCCAGAACACGGTGATTATTGGGGCAGCACAGCCAGGGTTTTGTGACTTACATGTCATCACTGATGGTGGGGACATGGTAAGAGCAAAGACTGTGAGCTGAGCAGTTCAGGGTCCCTGTCCTTAGAGATTCCCATTGAACTACATTATTTAATAGATTTTTTTTGTGCAATAACCCACAAGATCTTTGGCCTAAGCAAGGTCTGAAGGATCACACCTCAGGATGTTTGATTCTGGACACGTGGGAGTAAGCCCTGGTTCGTGCCTAAGTTGAAAGTCAGGTGCCCAGATATGAGCACCTAATGTTTCTTTGAGGCTGAGGATATCCAAGACACAGGCTTGGAAGACGGCCAGAGTGACACAGCATCTCCAGGGGACCTGCAGCCTTTGGGACTAGTAGCCAGAGGCTGGATAAGATACACAGGACCCTCTAAATTGCCTCCAGAAGTCTGTCACTGAGCACTGGATTTCTTTACCTAGTGTCTCATGTCTGGTATTGAAACTAAGCATGTTGGAAAGTAGGGGAGGGTAAGACCAGTCAAACTTCTCTGTTGAAAGGAAGAGTATTTTCATACTGGGGAAAAAAGCAATTTTTCCTTCTCTGGCAGTCATCCCTTTCCTCCTTCCTTGTTTCCTTGTCCTGCTGTGGTATAGCTGATTTCACATCTGTTTACTTAAAGTTTTTGTCAGCAGAGAGTGAGATATAAGTGTATGATTTTCTGCTGAAGAAGATTCTTTTGATCCATAGATCCTCATATGGAAGGGAGAATGGATTTTATCACCCATCGCTGCCCCTGATGTATCCCAGGGGTGCCTGCCTTACAGGTAGGTGACAGACAATACCATATGCTTTAGAGGTCCTGTCTAATATTCTCTTCCAGCCTTCAAAACTGAGAATCCATGAGAAACTGCATGTGCCCTGCCATCCACTTTGATGTCCAGCAGTGCTTCTCTTCAGGTAATAAAAGCCACTTCAGCTACCACAGAACCAGTATCTCCTACATGGTCAATAAGGGCTGACACAAGGTGTCACACATTGTGTGTGACAAGAAGTCACACAATGTTGGACACATCATCTGACCAGCAGCCAACGTGTAGTACCGAGTGAAGCTGCTGAAGATGGAGCACAGCCTCCAGATGAATTCAGTAAAATACCTCCTTACGTTTCTTGCGTGTAGGTGTAGCATATTTAGGGTTTTTCTGCCAAGTAAATGCACAATGCTTTTGATTGTGGCTATATCCCTTGCTAAGACCCACCAATTATTTTTCTTAGCCCAATGATTCATTTCCTTTATGAGTAAACATTCCTGCTTGCAATTTTCTTGCAATGATAAACTCAATTACCTCTTGTGCTCGCATGGTGTTGAGGAGTTACTGCCTTACATGGAAGATGGCTGAGCTACAAGGTGGTGGTTCACACCCCACTTCCAGGTGTTGAACTGCAGCGTGGGAAAGGGAATTGCTTGATCTCGTCCACTTCATCTGTCAGCACAAAATTTAGACTTTCGCTTTAATCATCACCAGGCTTTTTTTTTAATTTTTGCATTTGAGTGGTCACAGGTTAACAGATCCACCTGATTTAGAGATTTTTCTTTCTGTTAGTAAATGCATCTGCTGTATAAAAATGCTTGCATTTCTAGCTGGTTATTGAGCCAACCATAGAATCAGTCACGACAAACAGAGTTTGAAGGCAATTCTTACTTCCTCTGACAGTAGGGCAAAAAAAAAAAAAAAGGAAAATAAATAGATGAAACAAGAAAGGAGAGTGATCGCTCCTCTCTGTGGAGGAATCTGCCATTCCCAGTTGGCTATTTCTAATGCAGTCAGCATTTTCCAAAGTATTATCCTCCTTTTCAGTTCATTAACTTCATTTTTACATTAAATTACCAGGCAGGTAAATGTATACTTAGCCACTCAGGGACGGTATTTTCTTGCCACAGTTAACTTTTTTGCCTTGAAATCTAACTTTGCAGCCTGAGTTCGCACAAAGAGGCAAAGAATACACAAAAGCCATTAGCATGTTACGCTGGCTCAGTCAGAAATATAAACTGACACTGCCTCACGTCAGTGGGGACGTCCCTTTCGGTAACTACGGAGTGCGGAGACTTCAGGCCCTGCCGTGGACCCCCAGCAGCCCCAGCAGCCGGCCGGGGCTCGGCGTGCTGCTGCTGTTCCCGCAGGCTGCCAGCAGAGAGAGCAAACGGTGCCCAGACCAAAACTGTCCGCCGGCTCTCGCCTTGTACCCTGGATACACACAGCACAAGGAGGAGGAAAAAGGGTTTCCGTGTGCTGTATAGGGCACACGGGATTTTCTCGTGTATTATACAAAGCAGGTATAGTACAGCTACTTCACTGCGAAGAATATGGTTCATTTAACCCTTTCAAAAAGCTACTGCAAAGAGGACTGGCGTGCAAGCTGTGACACTGTGTGGAAGTGATTTATCTAGTTGAAACTCCTGCCAGCACTTCGATTTTATCCATCCTGGGGCATGACCTCTGTCCGTAAGGAGACTGTATGATCCCACCACCAGAAGATATGAACAACCTTCAACCTTTCAATGTGTTCATTAAAAGGGGCTGACAGCTGGACTCCATGTTCGCATCAGTCTGTAGGCTGGAGTCTTAGCTATTGACCCAGTCTTACAGATGTGTAAGATTGCAGTTACGGTCGATAGCCTGTGGCTGATCGCTGTGGCTGGACTGGTTCAAGAAGGGAGTTTGCGTTTGTCTCTCAGCAGCAATGCCACCGTTCGCACCGTGCTGGTCAGAAACACTTCCTCTCGCTACTCTGCGAAACTTTTTGGCACTTCACATTAGCAAAAGCCAGAAGGGAAAGGATTTGGGGTGACACTGGAAGCAGGGTTCATATAGCAGCCAGTGTGTGCTGAGGAAGTTGCTGGTGTTTCTGGTCTCCATAGTCCCCAGTCCGAAGCTGAGAAATAACTAGTACAGGTGGGGCATTGTACAGTGGGAACCCAGGGAGAGGAGAACAACAAAAGGAGGGATTTTTCCCCCCTTTTCTCTTTTATAACATTGAGTTAGAGCAGGTCTGGTATAGATTAGCGTTTATGAACCAGACAGTAGTGAGCCTTTAGAAAAGGGATTTGGCCAGGGTCTTACAAAGTGGCTCGTTAGTCTAAACTCTTCTTACACAAAGAAAGGAAACAAAGCAAGGTCTCTGCCGAGGTTTATGGGGTGAGCTGCCAACACCTGCTTTTCACAGCAGGCAGACAGAGGGGCCACCAGGCTTACCTTGCCGCGCTGCATCAATCTGCGATGTACGGTCCTCACCAAAAGATTTCCAATGAACTGACCCTGAGCAGGAGCACGCAGAGGAGATAGTGAGACCACACATCCGCATGGTGGACCAGGAGTCAGAAGGCAAAGGTTTCCTCAAGAGCACCACTTCAAAGCTACAACATTGTTTTAACTAGGTTCATTATATGAATTATTATAGAGTACTTCTGACAACCCGGATATCGAAAAGGACAGAAGAGTGAATAGTTTCCGAGAATAGTCCCTTCAAAGGCAAAGTAAAATATGTAAAATGTGAGTTAACAAGGAAAGGAACACCGCATCTTCAGTTTTGCTGCTTTTGATGGTGAAATGTAATATACTGTAGGCTGAATCAGTCAAATCTTAGGGCCAGAACCAAGGGAACCAAGCGAAAAATTTTCTTAAAGTCACTCACATTGGCGTTAAGAACATGCAAACCCAGACCAATGAAAATTCAAGGTGGAGATCTTGTTCTTCAATGCTTTTAAAGAGATAATTAGTTACTCTTTTCCTCCAGATTCTCGTTATGCCTTCAGTCTATTCACTCCATAGATATTCCATCTGAAATTGCTTTTATCATTCCATACTGGTGTGAAAACAGCAACCCGATTAATTTAGAATTGAAGAGTGCAGAGCGAAAGACAGTGGGGATTCCATTCTGACTGTAATATGAATATTTGGTTGATCTAATCCTGGCCTGAACTGAACTGATCTCTCATGAGTTTTGCAATGCTCTGTATCTTTGCAAATAAGGCAATTTTGAGGCCTAAATGTGGATTAAAATTGAAAATTTTGTGTATTTGCTTTTTAAAAAAATACATTTATTTCTGTTTTGTTCCCTTTACTTGCAATGATGGTCTACAATATCGTTATGTGAACTGTAACATCATGAGGAAATCCTGGAAAAAAATTGGAAATATTGCTCCTCTTTTTGATTTTTTTTTATGGTTTTTATTTTTCTTATTTATTCTTATTTCTTCAGATCAATACAAGACTTGAAAGTATTGACCAAATAGTTGAAAATCTTGTCCTTCACTTATGTGATACTTACTTTGCATGCTGTGCAATTGTTCACATGTGAATCGTGATGGTATTTCTTCTCTGTGACTTGGAGTTCTCCACCATGAATTCCCATTACAATGTCACACTAAAAATCAAGAAGAGTTTATACCTATGAATGCCTTTAAAGCATTCAAAGCATGACAGTCAGATATATTTGAGTATCAAACAAACCTGTGAATAGTGGCAAATCTCTAGCCTATTTGCAATTCCTTTCTTAAGCTGTTTGGCTAGTTTTAATGGAGAAGAAATAAACATTTTAAAATGTAACAGACATTTTTTGCTGGGATTTCTGATAATGTCCAAAAGGCTGTTAATGGTGGGAAGTGTGCCTGAAGCTTACCAGTTCAATGGTCAGAAATGTATCGTCTCTCCTAACTCCTTCTGGTCTTGAGCACAGGTGTTTTGCTGATGCGCTCTCTGGCCTTGCCTCCTTTATTGTTCATTACATTTTGAGCTGAACTCTAAGTTTCGTCTGAACAACACTCTTCACATCAAGGAAACTGTAACAATGCCACAAACTGAAGCCAGCTGGGGCACAATTATACATCATTAAAAGCAGCTCAGTGTAGTGGGGCTCTGCATTCACGTTAAAGGGTGCTTGAGCCTTTCCTCCGTGGTGCTGACTTTACATCTCCCTCTTGCCACTTCTCGGCATTTCTCACACTTTTGCTGGATTTTTCTCATGAGATTTTGACAGGGGACCTGAGATCATAAAAATTGCAACTAGGAGCTAAGATTACTGTTAAATATCCCCTTTTCTCCCAGCAGTGTCATAAGCCCATTCTGTAATAAAAATGTTAAAGGAAGCAATACCACAGAATGGTAATGGACATCTATAACCTGGATGAGGTGTCAGTAAGTCTCTGTAACGACCACTCTCTCATATCTGGATGAGGCATAGTGAAGAAAAACATTTAGATTCTTGCATTGTGGATTTTAAGTTGCAATCCAGGAATAAGTTTTCCAACATGAAGACAATCAGCAATACATAACTCAGGAAAACTCTTGAAAACTCTGGAACATCAGGTTGCCTGATAGTGTCACAGGTGTTAGAGTCTGAGTAGACCTACGAATTTTAAGTTGTGAAGGTTATAACTGTGAGCAATTACAGTTATGAAATTATTTTTATGATAAAACATGAAGCTTCATGGAGTGTCTTGCAGGCAAGATATATATTATATACATATATATTATATATATATGTAACTCTCCTACAGTCATCTGTCATTATCAAGGGGTTTACAAAGGGGTCTATCATCCTGCTACCGCTTCTTCACTGTGGTAGGTAATAGGAGAAGACTTCTCTTGCTCTTACTGGGACATTCCTCACTGTGAGGATGCATGACCTTCTAGAGCTGGGCTCTAACTTCAGAGGAGGCATGTAGAGATGTCCGCTTTGGAAAAAAAATGGGAAAAGGATGATAAAAAATAAGGAAACAATATGCAGAAATGGAGAATATTTTGGAGACAGCAGAGCCTGCAATTTCCTTTTACATATTTTGAAGGAGGTATTGGGCAGCAGGACAAATCTTTATAGGATGTCTCAAAGCTCCATTTAAGCCCAAACCAGTTAGTGTTCATGCACTGCAAGAAGTGATTCTCCGTCTGAAGAAGAACAGATAATCTAGGAGGTCACTTACACCCATGTTGTGTGATCCAGGAGCCGTTAAATAGTTGGCACAGGATGAAGTGCATGGGAAAGAAAGAAGATGAAGGGGATTACTTTCCCTATAAAGTTTTCTTGGACTTTAGCCTCAACTACAGGGCCTAATAGGCATTCTCATTTGTTTCCCATTAGCTGTAGAAATGGAGGGAAAAAAAGTTACCTTCACCTGAACCACAAGATGAAACAGGCCTCCAAGCACTAAAAAAGGTATTGAATATATCCTATTTCTTGAAATAAACAAAACAGGAAGAAAATGTATGCTAGCCTCACATTTTTTCTCCAATTCTCTAGTAATGTCAATTAATTACACTAGAGCAGCATTATTTTTTAGTATTTTCCCATTAATTTGAGATTAGTGACCCTAGTGTTCACAAAGACATAAACCTGGCTAGCTGAGCCAAACACACACAAAAATGTTGCTTGAAGACAATGATTAAGTCCCCACAAGTCTACGTTGTACAGGGCCTAGAGATTTCTCCTGAACTGATATTTGATGTTTGTCTATGGGGAAAACTACTCAGCTTTCATTAAGATCATCAGAAGAAAAAACACAGGCAAGGAATTACAATATATACCAACAGCAAGTATTATTACACTTCAGAGGGAACATTTATGACCATAAGGAAATAATGTACTCTTTATTATTATTTGCAGTACTTTCTTGGTGCATGAAGCAGATCTATTCTGCTAACTCTCACTGAATTCATAGGAACATTCTACTAAATGTATTGTTTTCTTCTTTAATTTGCTTTTTTAGTCACAAGAGGTTTTTCTCTCTGAAGGAAGCTTACATTGCAATTTTTCAGTTTCCCAAATTCTTTTCCTTCGTATATTATTATATGCCTACCCTGAGACAGAGTGAATATTCTATGGCTGTATCTGTAGTCCCAGTAAAACAGTATTGAAAACCTTTGGTTCAAGGTAATGTAATGTACAACAAGATAAGGTGCACCTTAAGGCCAAAACCAGCACACAAAGGCATCAAATCATTGTCATCAGCTTAATTACACTTACAACTTTTCCAGCAACTGAAAAAACACTGTAGTGCCTCTCCTGGTTTCAAATGCAGTATTCAGTGGCTTTTGCCCTGCACGTGTCATGACAACGAGGACTGTGGTCCATTTTACCAGCCAGGGAATTAAAAGTCTGTACAGCAAGACTTCAGTGGAATGAGGACATTTCTAGGCCACAGAGTTGTGTCTGATCAGAAAGACCACCTCGTCTCATTGAATAAATTGAACTATTGTCTTTTTTATCAGGGTTTTAACACTGACAAAGTGAATGTGGAGACTGAATTCAAACAAAACAAACAGTTCAGGCTGTGTGTTGGGCCTGAGTGCCCTGGAAACAAAGAACAAAAAAATATTTAATGTTGTAAAGACTTAAAATATTACATTTGTGAATGCATCCAAAAAGATACATACATATAAAACATGTGGGAATATGTTGTTTATATAAGCTTGGATAAGTATAAAACAAAGATCTAACTACAGTCTTCTAGTAGTATTTTCTTTTCTTTAAAAATGAAAGAGATACATACTCAGGAATCATTGCAATATTAATAAAGTTTTTTTTCTTCAGCCCCATTGTACACTCTTCTCTTCTTTCCAACTACATACTAGAGTGTCTGTTGAGAGGTACCATATTTATGGTTTGGATCCTGCAACAGACCATTTTTTTCCCTCTCATGCATGACCTTTCCTAACCATCTGGCTAGTAATGGGTTTACAAGTAATTTCATATTTTCTGGGGCTGCCTCCAGCCAAATCAATGTAGAAATAATAGCAACCATTTGTGATAAAACATATAATGTCAAATTCACCCAATATAACTGATCAAAGACACAATATGGAAAACTGCTTCCTATAATTTTATGGCATATTTGTTTCAGTTTTTAGATGATCTACACTTTCCCATGTCCACTTTCCTAATTTATTCAGAATAAATTCATATTATTTCCTCATAGACTAGACAAAATGATCTATTATCTCGGTTGTTAAAGATATGCAAGACAAGTATAAAATATACAACAGCGCTGTATTTTTCTGCAAGTTATTTTCAGGACATTCCTGTGGGATGACTGTATCATTCATTTTATTTCATTATGATTATATTTTCCCACCTTTCTGGCCACACCAAAAATCACAGAGGGAGTGTTTCTGTCTGTGTGTTTCATTCTTGGCATCTTTAACTAAGAGTAATTAAACATCACCTTGAGTTTGCTGAGTGCCTCATGAAGTGGTGCTGGAAGGACTGGAGTCTGGTGCCAAACTGGGCTTTGCTGTCGCAGTCACAGGTTCTAATGGCATTGTTAATTTTGCAATCATTCTGTAATAGGGAGCTTTCAGGTTCAGAATTGTCACTGTTTGCAATTTGGGCAGGCCTCCAAGGGGCATGGAGGCACTCCTGCCCACTTCAGTAGCATGTGGAGATGCCAGTGGCTAACCGTGCCTTGCAGAACTCTTTTGGGTACTGATATTTCTGTAGCTCCATGGTCACAGCAGCCACATTTGGATAGCATCAAACAGCAGGACATTAGATGCTATTTATGTACCCAATTCATGAGGCCTCATCAGTGTTGAAGGAATACAATAATGCCAGTTCTTTCCTTACAAGAAAGGACAAAACCCTCTTGTAGAATTGAAAGAAAAGGTATCTCTAGTAAAGTAATAACTAATAGCTAGAGACGGAGGCATTGTTTCCTTCACCTCATGAAAGAAAGACCATAAATCCTGTTCTCCCTCCTCGGCAGTTCCTAATGAGAAGTTTAGGTGCCTCACTTTGGGGAAAACTTCTTTAAATCTGCTTTTGATCAACAACCCTCTTCATGCATTGGGTAACCACAAACTCTTCCAGTCACAAGTGATCACATGTGGCACTGCAACGGGAGTACTGTGACATTTTCATCCTTCTTGTCAGTCTTTCCCCCACTTTGGGTTTTACAGACTCTCAGCACACTTTTAAAGAACTTTTGGGCCTTACATGTAGCTGAGAATTCTTTGACCATTTGTGTTGAGTCTAGCCACCACTTGGGAAGTGTGAAGCTACTCTCTTCTATTATCTTGATTTTCTGCAGACTTATGATTTTTTTTTTCTATGTGCTATTGTAAAGAGAAGAGCCACTTTTATTGCTGACTTGAGGAGGGACTGTGTCTAACAGACAGTGTTTGTAGAAATGAGTACAAGAGCATAATCAGAGGAAAAGAAAGGAAGAGGGAGAAGAAGAAGAAGAAGAAGAAGAAGAAGAAGAAGAAGAAGAAGAAGAAGAAGAAGAAGAAGAAGAAGAAGAAAAAGAAGAAGAAGGGGGCTGTATTATGGAAGTGGTGGTTTGTTACAGTTTAAAGCTGGGCTGTCTATTAAACAGACAACAGATGCTCTTTGTTAACCCCTCCCTCCCCAACATGGGGGGAAAGACAAAACAGAAAGAGACTTATGGGTTGGAAAAGTTAAAACAGCTTTAATCTAACTACAATAATAATGTAAAATAATAATAGGAAAAATAATAATGAAAATATATACAAATATACAAATATGTACAAAACCAACATCAAGTTCCCCCCCTCACCCCTACCAGTGACAAATATGTTACCCGGATGCTGCGGGGCACACCCCGAGAAAGTCCCGGACTGTACTCAGCAGCAGCAGGCAGGAGCTGGATTCAGGAATGCCTGGATCGGGATCGAAGGCAGAAGAATCAGACAGAGTCCTCCTTGGATGCTGGCCATAGCAGAAGAGAGCAAGACCCTCGTGATCCCTCAGCTTTATACCTAGCATGACGCATATGGGATGGAATACTCCCTTTGGTCAGGTTTGGGTCACCTGTCCGACCCGCTCCTCACCACCGCAGGGTCCCAGGTGTGTCCCCTTCTCTGCTCTTTCAGTTCTGGCGCACAAGAAAGTCAGCAGAAGCAAGCATTGACCTTGGTCAATAGGGATAGCTATAAGCAAGGGCGTTTCTTCATACCATTCCTACTGATGTTCCAGGACTAAATATAAACACCGAGCCTTATTACACCTAGAAGCAGCTACTGTCTGGAAAACATGCAGTTAATTCCAGAGAGTGCAGCTTCTCAGAAGAGACCTAACTGAAAAGTGAAATTACTAAAAAGAATATTGGTTCTGTCCTAGCCCAAATCAGGACATGGTTGTTCCTCACAACAGCATACAAAGCCAAATGGAGACACTCCTGTGCCATCCGCATTCCTGGACCTGGGCAAAGATTACACTGAATATTGTTAAGGAAAATTTTGTGTCCATCAAAACAGGTCTAGCAAGTTTAGATATTGGTAATTCTGTGGCACCACAAGGCTACACACAGGCTAAGTCACCTCCAACTGGAAGGCAATTCAGAGCTTTCTGAGCAAGCTAATTTAAAGCTAGCAATGTTATTTTTGTCCAGCTCTGCAGCCACTTCTCTTAGTGCTGTGTAAACTTAAGGTTCATAAGTGGGTTTATCTTTATGTTGTGTTACTTGCTGTCTTGCATGAGAAGAAGCTGCTCCCCACTGTCGGAGGCATTGTCAAAGAGTGTGTGCTGATTCCACTGATTTCCATAACGTGTACATTGCATTTTGTGGCATGTCCCAAAGGAAACAGGTCCAAATACTACTGTGCAGGAAAGCAGCACAGTGACATAGGTCACACTGATTTTCTGCCTGTATCCTCGGTGTGCCTGGGAGTCCCTGGACTACTATTGTCAAGCCTATGAAATGTAACTGTTGGTATAAACCTGCTTGTTGCTAGGCATTCACTACACTTGAGTAATCATCTTCACTGGAACATAGTTAGGAAAGACTGAAAATCCCAGATACAGGAGAATGATCGGATAACTTTCCTTGACATGATCATTGCAACTGACCTCTGTGAGGCTGCAGTCTTGGGTAGGATTTGGGTTATTGTTTTAAACTGAATATTTAAGAGCTGAAAAACACTTCCCCTGCGCTGCATCTGTCTGTTCTGGAAGACAAACAAATGGCACCACTGAGTGCTACTATGGAGAAGTTCTCCAGTCAACACGACGCCCACAGCTCAAGTGCCTCCACACACATGGAGGTTTGCACCCCCTGTCCTCCTCAGCCGCAACAAAGTCTGTCTCTGCTCCAGTCTGCTCATCTGCACCTGTGTATTGCATTCATTGCCGGACAGCAAGTGATTTCTAGCAGACCAAAGGCAGTTTATTAAAAGACATTTAAGAACGATTATGGCTTTAGAGAGAACAGATTTTTTGAAGAACAACTAAGAGTTAAGTATTTGCAGGTTGTCTAAAAGACAAAAAGCACGGCAATGGTTTACACGTATTTGAAGAATGCAAGCAGACAAGAGGAAAATTATTGCCTGAATACAGAAATTGTGGATCTGAATGTGAAATAAAAATTTAAAGCTTAGCACCAGGAATATTCACATCTGAATGGACCAGACTCCCAAGGGAAATGGTAAAAAAAACATTTGTGGAGGGGAACTGTTGAAAACAAAGTAAAGCTGCTTCCTATTTCTGTACACAAGAGAATATTTTTTCACTGACAAGGACATAGGCGACATGACCTGATAGAATTTTCTATCACAAGCCTCCAGGATTCAAATCCAAGAGCTATATCCTGAACTACTGAAAACATGATTCAGGACAAAGGTGTTATGTTGGTTTGTATCACTTGAAGATCTGGCCTTACCTCAATTTTTTAAAGAATAAAACTGGGAAACTCACTTCCTGCATCAATAAACCTGTGCGTGATAAGTGTTGCATACAAGGAAGTATCAGATGTACTGAACCTGTTCTGCAAAAACATTTTTCTGTTTGGAGGTACCACATCAGTGCCAAAAAAAATCAAGTCTAATCAGACTTGGTGGTGTTTGAAGATTTATAGTTCATTCTTAGCCAAAAGCTGTGGTAATTAGTACCACATCGGGGCCTGGATACAATCCAGTTCTTTGAGGCATAACTAGTAAAGTGCCACACGGAGTGGTTTTGCTGAGATCAGATCTGAGACATTGTTTTCTACTTGGAAAAAGCAAGTTTCTGTCATTCCTTCTCCCTTTATGAAGACTGTATTTTCTCTCACCAAAGAGGAAATTGAGAGTGAAATAGCCAACAGCAAAGAGGCTGGAGTCGGGGCAACAGAGACTCACCAGCCTAACCTCCCTGCTACAGGAACCACCAAGGCTGATGGAAGCTGCATAAATGCGATCCATAAGTGCAAGCAAATTAAACACAAAGCAGGCAAGAGAATGACTGACATGATTCATGCCTCTTTGTAATGAAATAAATTATTGCTCAGTCCTCAAGAAGTTAACTTGGCTGTAAACCAGGTTGGCCTGGCCTTGATACAACCCCAAATGATACTGCTGTAAAAGGTGAAGAACACATGATCTTCCCTGAAAGGGGCTGGAAGTGTCCTGGTTTGGGCCAGGACAGAACCAATATTCTTTTGGTAACCTGGCTTTTTAGTTAAGTGTCTTCTTAGAAGCTGCACTCTCTGAAATTAACTACGTGTTTTTCCAGGCAGTAGCTGCTTCTAGCAGTGATAACGCTCAGTGTTTATAGTTAGTGCTGGAACATCAGAAGCAATGGTATGCAGAAAGGCCCTTGCTTATAGTTATCCCTATGGAGACCAAGGTCGATGCTTGCTTCTGCTGACTTTCTTGTGCGCCGGAACTGAAAGAGCAGAGAAGGGGTCACACCTGGGACCCTGCAGTGGGGAGGAGCGGGTCGGACAGGTGACCCAAACCTGACCAAAGGGAGTATTCCGTCACATACGCGTCATACTCGGTATAAAGCTGAGGGATCATGAGGGTCTCGCTCTCTTCTTCTTCTATGGCCAGCGTCCAAGGAGGACTCTGTCTGATTCTTCTGCCTTCGATCCCGCTCCGTGCATTCCTGAATCCAGCTCCTGCCTGCTGCTGCTGAGTACAGTCCGGGACTTTCCTGGGGCGTGCCCCGCAG
>VZSC01009261.1:109847-131018 GCA_013398225.1 Steatornis caripensis | reverse complement strand
CTCTGGAGATATTCAAAACCCGCCTGGACGCGTTTCTGTGCAACCTGCTCTAGGCTAACCTGCTTTAGCAGGGGGGTTGGGCTAGATGATCTCTAGAGGTCCCTTCCAACCCCTACCATTCTATGATTCTATGATATTTGGAAAGGAAGATCAGCCCTTTCATGCCTGCTATCTGAATCTTCCTCTGCTACTTTTCCTCTATATTTCTCAGACCCTTCCTTAGCCAGGAAGCCTTCTTATCTCACTTGTGCTATAACTTCAGCATCAGGTTCAAATACAAAAAATGTCTTCAACCCTTAGTATCACATGTCTTATTGCAGCTAACTCCTGCCAGCAAAGAACATTGCCCAGATTAAAACTGGCAGAGATTTAACAAGTAATGTTCTTCATCTGCACCATATGTCTGCCCACCTGCCCTCATGGCAAAATAAATGTGCTGGCTTAAACCAGCACATTTTAGTTTACAGTTTAGGTGTGCTAAGAACACCTGTGTAGTCAGTTATGGTGGCTCAGCTGCCTTGCCAAACCAGCACATTAAATTCTATCTGATTATGTCTCCATCCTATAAATTGAAATCTAATTTCTTAAAAAAGAGTTGATCCAGCAAGATTTCCTCTTCTTTTCTACCCACATGGGAATGATAGATTAGTACCAGTGCTTTATCTACAGAAAGAGGTGCAGACTAAGTGGAAGTCTGTATTTGTGACTCATACATGTATAACCAGTACAATTTAAAATTTTTATCAAATCTTAATTCATTCATAAGAACACAGTTGGCATTTATTCACTCTGTAAAATTATGTGACAGCCTTTTGGCAGGACTATGGTATTTTGTGTGTTTGAGCATGGAACAAATTGGGTTACCTCAAACCATGCAAAAGTTATTTTTGTAGTCTTTTTTTTTACTATGATAATTTCGTTGAGCCCTACTGGGTACACAGTATGGTGGAAATTTTGCCTGGATTTACAAACAAGAGAGAAAAGAGACATCATTCAATCTCAAGCAGTAGGTCTGGGTATATGTGGGTCTGCAAATATTGATACGACATAAAATTTCTCCCCAACAGAGCCAGAAGGATTTTGCACATAAGTAAATGTTTAAAGCAAATAGTATGCTAGATCACCTTGCAGAGTGTGGAGAGACCTGTGTTAGCTCTAAAGAAACTAACTCAGGTACCAGGAGGTCTTTACCCATGGCTTCATGCTGACTAATTTATCCAGCTCTGTTTGCTGCTAGCTCAGGTAAAACAGAACTGTGCAATCTGAACATGTCCTTTAAGAACATCACAGAATATTTATAGATCTTCATACAAACTAAGATTTCATTGTAATCCAACCTCAAAAAACTATTTTGTCATAAATCTGTCAGGAACTCCAATACTGGAACAGGCAAATTCTCTTAATTTCACGTTAGATACCACCCTTTGTGAATATGCCCCTTTCATTACCCTTGTAGTAGTGGGTAGTCTGGGATGTCATACATCATTGCCAAAATAGATTCTGATAAACAGTCTTGTAATTAAAATTGCACAACTTCAGTTTTTTCACCAATCAATCACATGCTGTCCCTTTTAGCAATCTCAAGATGAGTTGTCACAAGCTTAATTTGCAGTACAGTATGTTTGGTTGTAACAGTGGCTTCAGACCTACAAAATGTCTACACAAGGATGTCAAAACTCTATAAGTAATAGGGCTGCTAAATATTACCTAAATTAGTTGTAAATGACAGTTATAGTGGCATGGGAAAGTGAAAAATACTGACTGATATTTATACAGAAGATTTCAGTTTGTGAATGTAAATTTATGAGTCTGTTTACTTGACTCTGAACACTCAACCTATAGCGTAGTGTAGCATTTAGAACAGATTCATCAAATATTTAAAAGGAATTAACCTCTTCTTCCTTTACTGAAATGAGTACAATTTCAAAGGATGTGTCCTCCATTTCTCACAAAAGCTCCAGTGCTTCCACTTCATTAAAAAAATATTTCAAACTGTTGCAATGCTACCCAATTCTGGTAGGATCAACTCCATTTATTACTTTTGGCCATCTTTCCTGCTTGCCTATTCACATGATTGAAAAGTAATAAACCAATTTCAAGTTAAGCAGCTTAAAATTAAACCAGGATTGATGAATAAGCAAATCTGAGGAGCTTTCAGAGCTGCTGGTGACTGACTAAAATTAGATTTGTTTAAATGATGGGAAGTAATTTTTGCGTGATTTTTCACAGACACCACTTTATTGTTTGGCTGAATATTTTAATTAATGATCATAACCAAGTCTATGCGTTTGCACCACCACTTTTCTGGGCAACTCAGTTATCCCAGTTGACGTAAGAAATCGATCAAATAAACAGGGTATTCTGAAAACAATGGGAAGTGGTACAGGACATAAATTCTAGCTCTACTGTTTCAAAAACTAGGCATTCTGTTTAAAACATTTTTTTTTAATTACATCAATTTTCTGAAAAGAAAATTGCACAGGCAAATACCAGTAGTGCTTGATATGTCATAATTTCCACAAAGTTATATGCAAGATCAAAATTTAGAACAGATGAAAGGGACGATTTCTTTTTGACTGGTACTTTCAAAGTAATGCATCTTGAATTTGACCTCATTCTGTCATTCCACAGAATATAAATATTACTGAAGAAAACAGACTAGTGATATTATTCAAAATTGTATAAATATATTCCATATTACCTTGTGTATATGCAACTCTTGATCTTCCTCTCCTCCAGCATTGATGTTATTATTACCATATGGTTGGCCATGTGCCTTCATTTACCCTGGTTCAGTGGTCCAACAAACAAGGGAGAAAAAGACTGGAATCACATTCAGTGCGTATAACAGACGAAATAAGGGTATGTAACAGAAAAAGCAGTATGTCAAAGGAGAATAACCTTCTCCAGAGAAAATGAGAATATGCCAAAAAATAAGGAAGCTTAGTTTCAAAAATGATTCTAACTTGTGAGTGAAATCCAGTGGCTGTAAGGACAATACATACCACTATGTACTTAATGCCTTCCCCTTAGCCCCCGCGTTCAAAGATTTTGGCTTTGCTTTGCAAGGCTTGCTTGTTGAAGGAACCACTTAAGGTGATGAAATACACAATATCCCAATGCCCATCCAAGTGATACATAACAAGGTTGCCTGCATTATATTATTCTTTGGTCTATGGATTAATCCTGGCAGTTGTTTTCTAGCAAATATCAACCCTTAGTGGATCAAGTTGAATCATTTACCTTGAAGTATGGATTTCATTCTCATTCAGCTAAACAGTAATGTTTTGTTTACTTAACTGGATTCAGGCAGTGTAAGTTACCCAGGATATCTACAGAGTGAATTTTAAAGTATTATCTCTATGAAACAATTCTGCCAACCCGAAAATGCGTGTCTGTATTCCTTTAAGATTTTGGGGTGAAATAGGCTCAGTTTACCACATCTAAACATCGTGTTGCAACCGTATCCACTTCCTCTCATTGTCTCCCTCCAGTTAGCCCTCAAGCCAAATGTCCTCATCCGAAGCTAACAGAAGATTCTAACAAAAACTACAAATGTGCCTCTGCTATACTAGATTGAGCCAGAGGACGTTCACTGTAACAACTTTTATTGCCTGAGTTTAAGAGTTTGAATCTCTATTATGTGGTTATTCCCAATACATCAATTTGGCACTAGGTTTTGTTGCTATGTATCCCAGAAGACTATCCCATGCAGAACACTGACTTATGATACGTATAGGGCAAAGATTTCTGTTGTAGAACAGAAGTTTGAGGAAATGGTTTTTTGGGGGGTGAATGCTGAACTTGGGTGATATATACATAGAAGACCACATAGATGCAATTGCTGATGTGATTGCTATATGAAAAAAAATAGATATGAGTCAGAAATAAACAGACAGCACAGGAAAATGGGCTTGGATAATTCTGAAAAGGTCCACTGTCAGCTTGAGGTCCGGATCTTCTGCACAAGAGAGTCCATAACAAGTAACAAAATACCATGATGCCAAAATATGATGGCAGTCTAGTGATTAAACATTTGAACAGCCTTGTGCCATATTCTGTTCTATCATTGCTGTCAGTGAAAAAGTACCCATTGCATTTATCTGACCCTCAGCTTCTCTCTACAGCCTCCTGTTGTGGGGAAGTGGAGAGGTAGGTGCTGATCTCTTCTCCCTGGTATTCAGCGACAGAACACGTGAGAATGGTTCAAAGCTGCACCAGGGGAGGTTTAGACTGGACCTTAGAAAGCATTTCTTTACCAAGAGGGTGGTAAAACATGGAACAGGCTTCCTAAAGAGGTGGTCGATGCCTCAGGCCTGTCTGTTTAAAAGGCATTTGGACAACGCCCTTAATAACATGCTTTAACTTGTTCAGCCTTGAATTGGTCAGGCAGTTGGACTAGATGATTGTTGGTCCCTTCCAACTAAAGTAGTCTATCCTATCCTATCCTATCCTATCCTATCCTATCCTATCCTATCCTATCCACCTGCCCCTGTATAGCTCTGAGTCACACCAAGACCATGCTGGCCTTGAAATAAAACCAACTCAGTTACATTCACTAGTACTTAAAATATTTTGTTACCGTGAGCATTTGGTACGACAAGGACAAAGGGATATCATGGTGGAAACTCTCTGCAGTGCTTCCCACTGTTTGCTGGACATCTCAAGAACTAGACGTGAATACTCTTGCATGAGACTGTGCCAGGACAGCAAGGAATTGCTGGATGGGGCTGTACAAGCTAGAAATGAACCCACTGGCACTGAAGCAAGTTCAAAGAATGTAAGAGATTGAATGACTACTGTAGGCTTTGACTTCTTTGCTGAACATGTTAATGTTTACAGTTAATTGACTGAAAATATCTGTGTTATTTTCTGAATGTCATCTGTCCAGGGGATGTGTGTGTCTTCCATGCATTCTACAGAGTGGGGAGGCTGCTGTAATTTTTAGGTAGCTGACAGCTGTTGGTAAGTTTGAGTTGGCCAACATTTTTCCCCCTTGATTTCTCCATGTCTACTATTACTACTTACCAATTTTTGTTAGCCCTTTTCTTTCCAAGAGATTTATATTATGTAATACTTTCATGCAATGCTTCTTCCATATGTATATTTAATGATCTGGTTTTACTTTGCAAGTAGACACCACTATGGAGAACAGTATATGTTTCTAAAGATAATGAGAAATGAAAACTGAAGCAGTATTAAAGATGCAGCAGTTGGGTATGACAATTTGGGGATGCTAAGCAGATAATGGCTAGGGCCATAGAAGAGAAATGCTCAAGTGTTAGACCGTGCAGATAAAGAATAGAGGGGCTGCTGATGTTTGCCTGAAGTTTAGTTTCATTTTCTGAACCTGGGCCAAACATGTTACAGCCCCGTATATCGCAATGTAAATACTGAGAAGCAGTAAAACACAAAGTCATTAAACCGAGGCACCACAAACAAAGGAAAACAAACAAAGAAGGTAGCCACCCAGGAGCCCTGTAGTCCTGCTGTTGTGCTTTATTTGCCAGTGAAAAGTAGCAAGTTCAGTTTCTGGGGGTTCCTACCAAAAATTTAAGTTACTCCAGCTTGTGGTCCCACTTGGCAACATAGAAAGCTAAGTTATACTATTAGGGTGCACAAAGATAAGCAGTATCTCCCTGCAGGCAGGCACTGTGTTCCAAGGCTGAAAACAAGAACACTACAACTGTGGAAGAGCAGAAACTTTAAACAACTTGGAAGGATCTGGATAATCAACAACAGAGGATGATACTAAGTCTTTCCCCACCCTTTACAACAACAGAAATCTTCCCCTAGTCTTTCAATCACTCTGTGTGCTCCTTCACTTCATCTTTTGCACCTGGATGCCTTCGGACGAGAGTGAAAGAAATCACCAAATAAAGAGTATAAACCACATTAGAAGTAAATCCTCTGTTCCATCCACATCCTCACCTCCGCAGTGCGCCTGGTATACTCTTACTTCTCCTCTTCCCAGGCCTAAATCTGATATACCCCTCTGCACAGGTCCTGCCTGACTAGGAGGGCAATTGCCTCCTAATATTAATTACGTTCTGGGAAATGAAAGCACTTCATTGAAAAATGAGAGCTCTGGATTTGAGACCCCTTACTCTGACAGATCAAGAACCTCATTTAACTTACTGTATATAACTTCGGAGCAGAAGAAGGCTGCTTCCTTCTCAGTTTGGTTGGGTTGGAAGTTGTTTTAGGAACATCTGCTGTGAGCTGTGAACTTTAAGCACAGATATTTTTCATGGAAAGCGTAAAGTGAATTTGTTTACTTCTTATGCAGGATTGGTACTTGCAATCTGTTTCCTAATGCTTTCACTGGGTCATTGGTGAAAGCCCCAAACACTTCCTTTGCTTCCCTTGGAAAGCAGTTGCATAATAAAACAGGTCTCATTAACAGGGAGTCATTAATTTTATATTAATATTCAATGCAGAGTTACTTTAAGTTCACATTTAAGTGATGTTTCCAATGACATCTACAGTAAGCTTCTCTTGTTAAATGTATTTTTATTCCTATCATTATTATTCCTGTTTCAGAGATGAGGGAAGCATTGGTTGTTCAGGTCTCCATTTGTCAAATTTGTTTCCTACAAAAAACCTACAAATGCTTCACTGGGAACTGAGGTAGAAATTCAATTTCTTTAACTGGCTGTACCACTGGGTGGGTCCTGCCTTCAAATCCCTGCTTCCTAGACATACTTCACACCCACGTTAGAGCAACCTCACTCTACGCAAGCATGCAGTGAGTATTTCCCCTGCCGAGAACAATGCGTAACCACAAAGGAATGGGAGGAATGAGTCTTCTTTCACACTTGATTTGGTAATCTCAATTTGGTAATACCAAGAGGCAGCTTTCTCCACTGGAAAATAATGCCTTATAGTAAGAAATCACTCAGATTCCTGAGAAACTAGTGGGAAAACTTGCCATCAAACAAGATAGTATATCACATACTGTCATGTGAATACTCACTCTCTTGTTTTGCAATATTGCGTAAGCATGGCAAACAAGTAGCCACTGTGTAATATATTCAGATATAAATTCATTCTTTGAAACTCACTCAAGATACTTTCTATTTGCTGGATTTCATCCTACAGTTTCACTGTATTATTACTGGGAAAACATGCTGAATCTTACATGAAAAAATTTAATGTTATGTTCTTATTGTCTGCCAAAATCTTTATACATGTCCAGATTGTACAAGTAGGTGCATGTTGAAATCTCTATTAAATATTTTTCATTCTTTGGGAAAAAGGATTCAACAGAATACATTATTCATCAGTCTTCCAACAAGAAACTGAAACTAAATAGAGGCTGAGACATCCTGAACCACAGAAAGGTTGACTATCGTGTATAGTGAAAGGTCTGGGGAAGCCAGACAGACATTTTCTCCCATGCACATGAATAATTCATAGAAAGTTTTGGAGACATAAAAGATACTAGGATGTGGAATCAACCCTCAGTACAAGCCAGCAACCATACTTGAACCTATATCCTCCCACGCAGAATACCAATATGTTCAGGGACAGAAGCAACTTTACCAGTTTCCATTCTGACACTGAGGGGTTTATTGAGATTTAAACACCTTTTCAAGTCGTGATACATGGAGCAGCTTATTGCCTTGGAGGGCTACAGGCTCTAAAATGATAATGCACAGAAGTGGAAAAAAAAAAAACCTACTGCTGATCTTAAATGCTTACGGTAAGTTATATTAGCTTCACCAGTTGCTGAATCAGGACCTACTTCTTCACTGGTTTTTGAGATGGACTCACCAACTGGCAGTGAGATAAATAGGGCAGTCAAAATCTTTCAAGAATATCTGTACTCAGCTGATAATTACTTTGACAACTAACATCTGGCCTGACATGTAAGAGGACAGGTTAGTAAGCTGGGTTGTGCAAAAAGAGTTTATGAGTATAAATGATGCTTTGTCAGTATTGGGAAAAGACTGAGTTCATGTTTTATTTGACTGTAGGAGGTAATTGTGTGTAGAGTGTACATTATAGTATTTCAACTAGGCAGGTTGCTGCCTTCATTTTCCCAGAGAAACATGAGGATATCAATAATTCTGCAAACCGGCAGAAAGAGGGGAAATATCAGTAAACACATAGCCCTATTCTGCTTTTAATGTACGCTGTAAGATACTTACAAAGGTGTTGGCCAACAAAGAGCTTCCCTCATCAGATTTCATGCACAAAAATAAAAGCAAGCTGATAAATTCATAATGCCACTTATATCCATCTATGTCTCTCAATTAGAATTGCAAACCTTGAAGGAAAGACTATTTCATTCAAGAAAAAGTAAGTTCATCGATATAATTTATTAGAATTTCTTTCTTTTTTTTTTTTTTAAAGAAAACTAATAAATAGATTAAATCCACCTCCGAGGATAAAAGTGATGAGCAAATTAATCTTGCTGGATTGTAGACTTTGGATAATGTGGCCTCCTTTATTTAGAATATTCACAGTGGTTGAGTTTCTTATTAAATTTGGCTCTGTTATTGATTGTAGCTTATTTATGTTAATTCTTTATTCCTATGGGGCAGATCAAAACCAGAGGTTTCAACAGTCCTTGCTGTTTAATAGACCTTTTATTTCATACAAATTACTTTAGCAGATTTATTGTGTCAGAGAGATAGATGAAGCAAAACTCATGTATAAAGACCTTTCTGCCAGTCAAATGTGATTTCTATTTCCAACCACCAAGATAAAAGAAATTAGCTGTGCCTTAGCAATCAGAGGGGTAGTTCAGTACGGCTGTTGGAAATATCAAGGCCTGCATTTTCCCTCGACTGTTCTTCTTAGTAGAAAATGGAACTAACAACCTTGGTTGGTATCCATTTAACACAACTAGCAAAATTTGATTGTTTTTTTACAACTTTAAAAAATTTTTTTATTACTTTGTTATTATTTATCTGTGGGTTTATTTTAAAATATTTATCTTCTTATTGCATGGAGAAATGGTGCACTCATCTGACTCTTTGTAATAAAGAAGAGCTACAAAGCCCATTGGCTGAGCGTAACAGGGCTGTTATTCCAGGGATAAATAAGTAAACAAAACCTACTGATCTGGAGAAATGGGAGTATATAAGATTTATGGGCACACTGGACAGTCTTCTGTCCGTATTCTTCCCACATCACTTTATATCTGTCATATGATCGTGAGTACCAGGTTTTACCTGTTCACATGACATCTAGTCACACAATGGGAGAGAACACCATGCAGCAGATATTTTGTCGTGTGGTATCAGGGACTGCAGGGCCTTCAAGAAAGAAGGCAGCGGAAAATGAGTTTGTCAGTCTTGCAACTTATTCTCTGAACATGTTTGAGAGGTTCCTGAAGATCAACAGCAACAGAACCACAAGTTCATTTCATAATTATGATGAGCTCCTGGGCTGCATGTTCCCCACTGTGTGGAGGTAAGTGCTCCACAAATACATGATCAGATTCCTGTATTCAAAAGGGAAGGTGCTAGTTTTTTCTACCTGCATACACAGACAGACAAAAAGTAAAAAGGAATCAGAAGCACAGCAGATAGGTGACTTGTCCAACATGACTTGGAAACTGCAAGTAAATCCCAAGTTTCGTTGCAGTGTCTTTATCCATCGGATAAAGTGTTGACCGCGGCTGGCTGCCACGAGCCCACCAAGCCCCTCTCTCACTCCTCCTCTGCAGCAGGACAGGGGGAGAAAATAAGATGAAAAACTTGTGAGTCGAGATAGACATATCTTAAGGAAGAATAGCAAAGGCCATGTACAGAAGTAAGGCAAAGGAAAAAGATTCATTTTCTACTTCCTATCAGCAGGTGATGTCCATTCACTTCCTGGGAAATAGGGCCCCAGTATGTATAGTGGTTGCCTTGGAAGACAAACACCTTAATATCCAGTGCTCTCCCCTCCTCCTTTCTCTTGGCTTTTTTTTGCTGAGCATGACATCATATGGTATGGAATAGCCTTTGGTAGCTTGAGTGAGCTGTCCTGGCTTGTCCCCTCCCAGCCTTTTGCCCTCCCCAGCCTATTAGCCTTTTGGGGTGGGAGGGGGAGCTGTTGGAGAGACAGCCTTGATGCTATGGGAGCGCTGCTCAGCAGTAGCAAAAACACTGGTGTGTTCTCAACACCTTCCTAGCTACAAATACAAAGCATAGCACTATGAGGGCTGCTGTAGGGAAAGTTAACTCCATCCCAGCCAGACCATATACGCATAATACACAAAATGTGCACCTTGAGTCATATTGGAGACAATAGTGTGTATTAAGAAGAAATCAAAGCAAACAACAGATAACCGGAGCGGGGGAAAGATGGAAACATTGATTTGGTTTACTTTGATACTGTCCAGAAAATAATTGCAACAAGAAAACACAAGCTACAGTTTGCATGCGATTTTGAACAATGATTTTCCACTTGACCTATGAATTTTTACTTTGCAATATCCTGAGACTTCCTCTGTTCCTAAGTGCATTTGAACATATTTGTAGGACAAATTTCAAAATCTGTCCATAGGCTAACCACAACAGAATGGCACCAAATCTAAGATTAGTGAAGTAGCAAATCTAAAAATGATACCATGATCATGAAAGAAGACAAATACTCAGATACCCAAAAGACACTCATTGCAAACATGGGGCCTGTGTAAATAAGTTCCTGTGTTCGTTCATTTTGCAGCTGAGCATAACTAGGGCACTTGCTGTCTTATTTGTAGCTTCTTACCTTGCACAGTTTAACAGGACTAAGTCTTTCATACTCTTGATGTTTTGCTTAAAAAAGCCCATCCTTGACTTTATTTCTACCTACTTTGGGTTGCTCTGACTATGCAAAACCAACTGGATCTCAACCCTTCCAGAGTGCATGACTTGAAATCAGCCCACAAACTAATTACTCTGGGCCAATTCATATCTAGAAACAATGACTTCAAGGTTGCCAGGCTCTCTTCTTGGGGGCTAATTAAATTTCTTAAGCAAGGATGTTAAAAATACCTCTAGTGCTATCATTTTTACCAGTTCTCCTAAAACTGCTTTCATGTAAGGATATTTAGCAGCATGCAGCAATTATTGTAGCAGTTCTGTAGTTTTGTCCTCTCTCCAGGAACTGGGTAAAAAAGCTTCCCAGACACAAAATGAATGTGTCTGTATTGTCATTACAACCCGGTAATTCCTGGACTCAGGAGCTGCCTGCTGGGGTCAGAGTTACATGTTCATGACTTAGCCCATAGTCCTCTGCTCTTCTGCGGCCCAGGGCAGCCAGTCCAGAGCCAGACACAGCCCTGCAGAGCGCAGCCTTGGCCTGGGGCTCCCAGTGCTCGCGTCCCCATAGCCGTCTCTGGTATAATGATTTAGCTCATTGTGTTTGTACGGGCAACATATAAACCCATTGTTCTTGTATGTTTGCATAGTCTTTTCCCAAACTCATGAACTTCCTGTAATCAATTAATTAAATTCTTGTTTCACTTACTTTGTGTGTTTGTGCTGTGACTCTTAAGAGGTACAACATGGAGTTTAGAGCCTCAGAGGGGTTGAAGCTAAAAACAACAGTGAGTTGCATCTCTTCCTTCCCAATACTAGATTGCTCCAGCATGTGTGGAGCCACCTGATATGGCTTAGCCCCAACGGCTGCAGCTCCTGAGGACTGCTTTAAATGGACTCAACAGGGAGGGAGGAGTTTCCTTCAAACACAGCTTCAGTGGAGCTGGACTGGTAGGATTCTGCCAGAGGTAGAACAATTAGGAGTCCTTTACCACACACAAAAGAGCAAACTTTTCAGCTTTTCACTTTTTGTAGCAGAGCGTATATAAAATAAGCAAGCGGGAAGACAAGAAATACATTTCAGGTCTTTATTTATTTAGCTAAGATTATAGTGAAGATTCTGAAAAGGATGAAAGCAACATCTTAAGAACCTCCCGAACACCATGCACCATTCTCCTATGGAAAAGGAACCCTGTCCAGTGGATAAATCTAGACTAAAACTTCGGCATCTAGGGTCAGACAAATACGGGCTGACTCTCTTGGTGTTCAGGGCAGCTTCTTGCTGGTTGTATAGCAAGAGCTTGGAGTGTCTGAGGAGGTCAAATGTCTTGCCCCTCTGCAAGAGAGGTAAGATCCCAGAAAACTTTATTTTTGGTGTACCTGTGATACCCAAAATGTATAGCTTCTTAGGCACAAATGGAGCCAGGAGCATGAAATCCCTAGGGCCAATTCCCAAATACTCACAGGACAATGGCTCCTGCTGTCAGCCTGTTACCTTTTCATTTGTTCCAGGCTGCGAGAGCAGAACTGGGCAACAAAATCAGGGGGTCTGAACTGTGTGATTCTTCAAAAATATCACCCCATTGCCTCATCTCACCATTGTGAAGTGAAACTTATTTTTCTGGAGGTGATGAACACCTGCAGAAGCCATTCACCCCAATTAAAACTCAGACTGAAACAATATTTGGTGTCTCAAGTTTGGTACCCAAAATAGTTCATATTGAAGTTAAGAACCCTAAATTAGTAGGCACTTCTCCAAACATTTGGCTTGAGGATCAGTATTTCTTGTTTTTCAAAATACTAAACTATTTTGGCAAATACGTTACAACCCTTGATTGAAATGAACTTTATAAAAAAAAAAAAGTATACGTTATTAAATAGACAAGAGAGAAAATCAGTTTCACTCAAATATGGGGAATTATCTAAGAGATCGTAAAGATAAGGAGAAAATTTAAGGAAGTATTTGCACATGTTTACCAGGAACGCACAGTAATTCATGTATATATGCTAGTAAACTCAAAAAATATGATAAAACAGCAGAACATATACTTTTTCAGTGAGCTCATGTGATGCAAAGCTGAGGGAAATTTGTTAGCATTATTCAGACAGGCCACAGAAAAGAAATAAATGTGCATTCTACAAGGATTGTTAGAACATCCCAAGGCAACAATTCATCTCTTTGTATGCGTGTCACTCAGAAATATGTACAGGACATGCAATAGTTGCAGGATACACTAATTACCCTGGCACAAATAAAACTGGAGAGGTATTGCCATGAATTTATGTCAGAATAAAGAAACTCTTTTCATACTCACTGCTTCAGAACAGATGGAAGTTATTGACTCACCTAAATTGCTTCTCTACTTGTATGGAGTGTTACACAGAAGACTGTACTACTATTTTTCTGGGAAAAGAACATGTTGCAATATGCAATAGCAGTCTAAGTGGATCGATCGGGTCATTTGCGATTCAGGTGTTAGCAGTTAACTGTTATGCTCTTTATGAAAGTTTCCAAGCAAATGAAAAAGGATAATTATTTTTCATGAGCTTTTTTTCAAAGTGAAGGGTCTTCAAGTCAAATTGAATTTTAAAGCAGGATTGTTGCCGTAAGCATTTACAGAGGGTCAGTTCAGAATAAGCCTAATTGTAATGAATTAATACAGGATCTAGCAGATGTTGTGGGCCTTGTTTGCAGCAGTGCTGTAGAGGAACACAACTGTTTCAGTGAGTCATGAGCACAGAAGTGGATTTTCGTGTAATGGACCATAGTAAACAGTGAGAGAGTGAGGTCTGGAGAACATCTGTATTTACAGTCTAGAAATTGCGGTGCATGGTATGTAGTTGTTCTTGGTTGTGCATAATCACACAAGGAGCAGTGGAGAGTATCTAACCTTAATGTTTCTCCTTGCTGGAATACTTGAAATGAGAAGCAAGGTAACTGGAGATGAAAGGAGACGCTTCTCTTTTACCCATCTGTGATTACAGGGTTTGGAGGAAGCAGGAATCGCTTATGCAGGACGAAAAGCCTGAAGCAAGGAAATGGATATTTAGAACATACCAAGAGTGACAAGAGGCAGAAAAGCAAAGCTGGAGGAGCAGACTCTGACCATAGAAGGTTTCAGAATGCTGAGGAAACACACGCAAGGAAATGCATACCCCTCAGATCTGTGTATTTTACTTAAACTACTCAGGGCAGACATCTACATGTGTTTTGTGTTCTAAGTATATACTGTAATGAGGAAGGCTGACACTTTACTGGTGAGTTTCAAAGGTCAAAACTTAAGTTACAGGAAAATCTAGGGAATAGAATAGGTTTCAGGGCCAAGGATGGCAGAACTGCACAGCCTTATATTCAAGAAGGCAAAACTTACCTTGGGAGGTAAACTGAACTGAACTCTTCTGAGATCCAGGAGCAGCTTGGACACATAGAAATGTGGGCCGAGACCCAACACAACAGATTGGTGAGGGCACATTCAGCAAGATCTGAACAATAAAGATAAAAGATACCGTCAGGTCTTTCTGTATCCATTTAACCATCTGGAGGCTTCTACTCTTCCTCTACTTGAGAATAACTGTGTTAAATGCTTCTGAGAAATCTCGCAGTAGTTCTAGCCCTGCAGATTGGCTGCTGGCCACCATCACAGAGAAAGTCAACCATGAGAGCTGCTGCCACCATCTCCATGTCATGTTTAGGTCTGAACTTTGCTTATGTGTTCTACAATCTGCCTCAGTTTTACAGCACTTTCTCAAGAGGAAACTTTACTCTTGGTGCCTGTCCCATGATTACTAGAAATCACTATGCTTACTATTCAAGTTTTCAGTTTCTCTTTGTCCCGATTCATTTACCTTCTCCTCCTCCCTTATTCAGTGCTACCAAGCACCTTTGCTTCTTATTGGATAAAAAAGTAAGCAGAACCAGATGCCAAACAAGGCTCATAGGGACCTGGGAAGATCAGCTGCCTCCCTCTAACGACGAACAAGTCACTTGACACACACATCCCCTTTCAGAAGGGAACAGAGTTTTTGTTATATTTTTGAAACTAATAGCAAAGTCTGTTCAGCTGCAGCTTTATCCCAGGCCTCCTCCAAGATTTGCATGGCTATTTGAGTGATCAAAACAAAGCAAAATAAATTAAGAACAAGAATCATCTCTGCCCTACTGAGAATTTCTATTAAACATTGGAAGTCCTTTCCTTTACTGATGCTTCAGGCATGCCTGCAACAATAGAGTTGGAAGCACTTTCTGATCTAAACCCAAAGGCATAGCTGTTCTGTCAAAGTCAAACAGTAGGGTACTTTCTGTTTGTTTTTAGTTTAAAAAAATATTGTCTATATATATTATGGATAGCAATATGATATACTTTTTCTTAAGTGTGTTATTCCATATTTACATGGCAAGCAGGCATTTTAGAAAACTCTCATTTAGCTGAAAGAGAAAGGCAGGCTCATTTCCTTTTCTGCTAAAGGGGACTGATGAATGCTTATGCTGAAAACACCAATAAATCTTCAGTTCTTTCTTTCCAGTTCCTTATGTTCTGTCTCCCCGAGATTCTGGTTTTACAGTACAAGAGGAGTGCATGGGGTACTTAAACAACTCTAAACACTTTTACGGTTTGAAGCTGGGGGTAATATTTTTTTGGCCTCCTTCCCTCAATCAATTTCTTTCAAACATAGTGAAAAGGTTGCATGTTGTTCCTTCCTTTAGCGAGACTGTTTACAGGGCTTGCTGTTAATTCATAGTGGCAAAGTATTTCCCTTTTGTTCTTCCACAACTCTAAACTCAAGAGACCATTGAACGTGCTGCAAAAAAGAGTGGTTTAATCCACTCCAATTTACAACACAGCGAAGCTGTCACAGCTTGAGGAACTCCCTTGTGTTTCTGCGCCAAAGGCTCCTGAATGTGCTCCTTACGAAATCCTTCCAAAAGTCAAATGAAGCATTTAAACCTTTTCCATGGGGATAACTAGTTTCTGCAGTGACATGAAATGGGAAGATGTCATACTCCAACAGCCAATGCTCAGTGATCTATCAGCAGTGTGAAATAAGCAGCCCTTGATCGGGAGGTTTGAACAAAAAACATTCCCTTGGATAGACGGGCTGTCTGCAACCTCATGTTTACTTTTGTCTTTCTAAGACAAGATCAGGCACTGGCTTGGACCAGACCTTCTGCAAATGGCTGGTTAGTGCATGTAGGGATCGTCTGCATATCGGTGTCTGCTGAACACCTCAACTTGCTTTCATGCTCCATCTCCTAGGAAATGTACAGAAAATATAGGATTTATAATATGTAGGACTTATATAGGATTTTAGGAAACTGAGTACTCATTAAATCAAGCCTTGCCACATTTGCCTGCCCACTGAGGATAAAAGCATGCAACGCCAACCATGCCTCACATAGATAGAAACAGAGGGATTTTCACTCCTGACGTGAGTTTGGTTACCTTCATATCTTCTGCAGAAAACCCAGGGGCAGCTATTGCCAGATGCAAGATATGTCCCATCTCATGACCTGGGCTGAGAAATCTGAGCCACCACATCCTTCCCCCAGCCATACACACACCAAGCATCATTTGGTCTCTCAAACTCCATTCTACTTCAAGAATATGCTTGAAAGCAGGCAGGCTGGCACTGGGTATGCCTTGAGGGATAGCGCTCTATGGCTGCTTTTGTACCACAATGTTTAGTCACACATCATGTTTTTGTTTATAGTCACAAAGTTTACAATTGCTCCATATGGAGCAGATTTTGTTTTACTTCAGTTTATCATCAGAAATCAGCTTCTCGGCACTGAGCCCAGCTGATTTCATGTTCTTTTGGTTTAAGGGAAGTAATGTAGGATTCACTGTCTGTATATTTGACAAGCTCAATCAACATAAACAAAACGGAAAACATTGTCTAGCATGAGTGGATGTTTACTCAACCCTGCAGAATGGCAAAGCATATCGCTATAAAAACCACACTATAAAAATAATCCGAGTTGTGATTGTTCTGAGGAATACTGCAGCACTTACTTACACAATATGAGATAGAGTTATCTTTATTTAACCAGCACTCAAAACATGAATGCAAGATTGACTGAAAAACATCAGATAAATTGTTATGCTAGCTGTGTAAATGCAAAATCCAGCAGAGTCCACCAGTGGGTTCAGAGCCTGTAAAGGGATTTTTTCATTACAGAGGTAAAATGAATTTGCCTTTCATCTCTGAGGGTACACATCAATTTCACTAAAATACTTTCCCCCCCATGTACAAGGCTTTATTTATGAGACAATACATCTGTGTCAACACTTTTGGTACAATGTACAGAATCATATTTCATATTAACTAAATACTAATGAGGTGAAAATATACAGTTATTGTAGGATAAATGTAGTTTCATTTTCCCACTAATTTCTACTCTGTCCAGCCCCTTTTTGCTTTTTATAAAAAAAGTTTTGATCACAGTGATATGACGTCACACATGTTACTTCGTAGTACATCAGGTGAAATCCCACTATTAAAGGTGGAATATATCCCATATTAGGGATATGAAATACAGCAGTCATGTTAGCTATGGGCCCTTCTAAGATTAGGGCAGCCAACCATATCTTAAAGGGCACCTTCAGAGCCCTCTCTGAAATGTAAGCCAAAGACTGACTATTAAGAAGAGGGTTGGTTTTACGTGAAGAATTTTTGAAATCTGAATATTGATATCAACAAATTTGATTTAATCAACCCAAATTTAATGTTTCCTGTTAAACAGAGACCTGTTTTAGATGTAATTCTATATTTGACCTACAATTGAATTAATATTTTCGTTTTGGATATCCATTTTTACCTTTTAGAGCTTTAAAAAGTAAAAATCAGTTTCAAAATAAAGAATCTAAAAGTTTTTTCTGGAAAATTTCGTTCAGTCTTTTTCTCAGAATTTGGGTTTTTTGACCATTTCCACTTTGACAAAGTTATATGTTAGGCTCAACAGGAGTTTACAACTTAACCAATCCAAATGTACACTATATAGCCATTAAAATGTTCAAATGATTTAATCATATTCAACCTATAATTCTATTTGGCCAAAGTAGAGTCCAGCTAGAATGATTCTCTAAATGGCTTCAGAAGTGACCTTGGGAGACCACTGAATCATGGGGTGTTGAGCAATGAAGGTCAGTACCTGTACCTACCAGCTCACTGTGTAAGCCATATTAGCTTCTCAAACAAATTAAATCTCTGTGCATTTTAGCAATTAAAACAGTATTTTTGTAAAGCGTACCGTGAATGAGTTTAAATCAATAAACAGTAATTCATCATATACAATAAACAAATCAAACAATTAAATACCCACCAAACCACTAAAGCTCAGAGGCAATTTTATATACACATGGCTGGTGAATACGACAGTAATCAGAGTGTGCTTTCTATAAACTAACATGGAATGTTTCCCAAAAATAAATTGTATAAGAGGATTGTACAACAAGAGGAGGATAAAAAGCAATTTAAAATCTATACAACACTAACAGGATTTAAAGTGCCTTTGAAAACATTACAGAGATGAAGACCAGCCTTTCCTTTCTGTACCACTGTCTTGTCTAGAAAAATGTCTATGTTTCAGCTAGCTGGTTTTTTCTGCTTAAAAAAAAAATCTTTTGCTATTCAGACAAGGATAGTCTATAATTTCCCTGCCAGTTGTGGTTTTCCACCCTCTCACAACTTCAGCCAATTTATACATATTCCAAATTCATCACTAGAAAGGGAAGAAGCTGAATAATATTATTACACAAAACATTTTCAAGACACAAACACCCCCAAAACTTGTGTGCAGCTTCTTTAAGGATGCCAAAAACAAGAGCATGGACACTTCTAGGCACATTTTCTTCTCACAAGCTAAACAAGCTTGTGCTACTGCTCATCTGTCATGATAATGCGGGGGCTGCTGCGCAGATCTATTCTCTGCTCATTATGAAAATATTCTGCAAATTAATAAAGTTTTAAGAAAAACACAGACCCCAGTTTTTTTGTCTCTAACAAATATTAAAATCAGAAATTTAGATAATGAGATTTTGGTATTATGTTGAGATACACCAAATAATAAAAAAAGCCACATGCTCTTTTCAGGCTGCAGGACTGCTACCTCTGTGTGTCAGCATTGTTTTGTTTGTCCAATGAAGGAGGGAGTGAAAATTGTGAGAAACAATTTTCAGGCATTACCAGCTTTGGTCTCAGCATGTAATCTCAACAAAGCAGAGAGCAGCTAGCTATTTAGCATACTTAAGCCATCATGGGTTGCACTAAAATACTTGAACTCTTATGGAGCAGGCAGAGCTGCACCTGGTTGACAGCCATATATTGGTCTATATGAAATTGATGGCACGTGGTAAATTATAGGCTTCTATAGGGCACACGTGTTAAATGTTAGCCCTGAGAGGCTTGTTAAGAGTGTTACAGCCCTAAAGAGCCCCTTAAAATAATAGGCTTTTATATTCATTGACTTTTGCATGTACTACAGATTGCATCTTGGCCGGTCTTGTCCTGGGGATACAAATATTAGAAGCAAGGAACGAAGATGAGAAAAATTTCATTTAAGCCAGCTACACTTAAATACATATATTGTTGTATCTTTTATTGTTGCTTAGGGTAAAATAGAATAATTATGAATTTAACAACATCTATCATAATTATAAACAGAGATGTTCTCAAACTTAAGGGATCTAGCTGCATTCAGTAATAGTGAATTCCTTTTCCCTCTGAAAAACCAGCAATAATTCATTTTACTTTGATATAATAGTCATTAAATATGTAGCTAATGGAATTGATCTGGCTGCAGAATGGCAAGATGCATGTTTTCACTGCTGTCTTTTTATATATTTAGAGTGAAAACTGGTGTCGATTTAAAGATAAACAGAAAAAAATCCAAGAACTTCATAGCTGGGCTCCATAGACTGCTTTGTGAATGGACTTGAACTCTAAAGCTTGGTTGCATATAGAATCTCCCCTGTCACGGTTTAAACCTGGGCTGGCTATTAAACAGACAGACGCTCTTTGTTAACCCCCTCCCTCCCCAAAATGCCAGGGAAAGAGAAAACGGAAAGAGACTTATGGGTTGGAAAAGTTAAAACAGCTTTAATCTAACTACAATAATAATGTATTATAATAATAATAATAGGAAAAATAATAATGAAATATATACAAATATACAAATATGTACAAACCCGATATCAAGCTCCCCCCACCAATGACGAATATGTCACCCGGACACTGCAGGGCACGTCCTGGGAAAGTCCCGCACTGTACTCAGCAGCAGGCAGGAGCTGGATTCAGGAATGCACGGAGCGGGATCGAAGGCAGGAGAATTGGACGGAGTCCTCCTCTGACATTGGCCATAGCAGAAGAGAGCAAGACCCTCGTGATCCCTCAGCTTTATATCTAGTATGACGCGTATGGGACGGAATACTCCCTTTGGTCAGGTTTGGGTCACCTGTCCGACCCGCTCCTCCCCACCGCAGGGTCCCAGGTGTGACCCCTTCTCTGCTCTTTCAGTTCCGGCGCACAAGAAAGTCAGCAGAAGCAAGAATTGACCTTGGTCTCCACAGGGATAACTATAAGCAAGAGCCTTTCTTCATACCATTCCTACTGATGTTCCAGCACTAACTATAAACACCGAGCCTTATCACTGCTAGAAGCAGCTACTGTCTGGAAAAACACGTAGTTAATTCCAGAAAGTGCAGCTTCTCAGAAGAGATTTAACTAAAAAGCAAAGTTACTGAAAGAAAATCGGTTCTGTCCTAGCCCAAACCAGGACATCGCCCAAAGTCCTAGGTGCAGCAAGATGTCTCCTAAACTCTGACAACTCCACTACAAGTTGTCTCCTTCGAGGCCTCCTTCCATTTACCAAGAGAACTTTCTTCAGCTTCTGCATAGTGAGAAATACAGCCCGGTGCTCTCCAAGGGCTAAACTGTTAAACGTGACACAATATAGCCATGAGATATTTAGGTGACAGAAGTTTCACAAATTCAGGGAAAGATGCTTCATGGAGATTACAGAAATTGAGGTATCTTAGAGAAAGGGTACAGGTGAAGAGGTTGACTGATAGGGTGGACAGAACCCCCCAACTTTCGGCTGTGTTTCATCTGGGGATAGAGGTAAAACATGACTTTTTATCAGGATTCTTAATGGTATGTTCTCCAGCAAATTATATGGGAGGGAATCAGAAAGGGCATGTCTTTGTGCACATTATATCCAAAGGTTGTCAATAATTCACTGCAGTAGAGACATGACGGAGGTCTCCAAGTTAAGAAGGAACAGTCTAACTCTCAATCACTACCCCAAGTAAACTCTACAGGAAAAGTCACCATAGGTATGATCACAGGTATTTTAATGGATCTGCATGTTTCTCACAAGCATGTCCACACTGAAGAGAACTGCCATTTTTTTGATATATACAAAGTAACAGAT
>VZSC01009261.1:79275-109610 GCA_013398225.1 Steatornis caripensis | reverse complement strand
TTTGGGTCACCCGTCTGACCCGCTCCTCCCCACCGCAGGGTCCCAGGTGTGACCCCTTCTCTGCTCTTTCAGTTCCGGCGCACAAGAAAGTCAGCAGAAGCAAGAATTGACCTTGGTCTCCACAGGGATAACTATAAGCAAGAGCCTTTCTTCATACCATTCCTACTGATGTTCCAGCACTAACTATAAACACCGAGCCTTATCACTGCTAGAAGCAGCTACTGTCTGGAAAAACACGTAGTTAATTCCAGAAAGTGCAGCTTCTCAGAAGAGATTTAACTAAAAAGCAAAGTTACTGAAAGAAAATCGGTTCTGTCCTAGCCCAAACCAGGACATCGCCCAAAGTCCTAGGTGCAGCAAGATGTCTCCTAAACTCTGACAACTCCACTACAAGTTGTCTCCTTCGAGGCCTCCTTCCATTTACCAAGAGAACTTTCTTCAGCTTCTGCATAGTGAGAAATACAGCCCGGTGCTCTCCAAGGGCTAAACTGTTAAACGTGACACAATATAGCCATGAGATATTTAGGTGACAGAAGTTTCACAAATTCAGGGAAAGATGCTTCATGGAGATTACAGAAATTGAGGTATCTTAGAGAAAGGGTACAGGTGAAGAGGTTGACTGATAGGGTGGACAGAACCCCCCAACTTTCGGCTGTGTTTCATCTGGGGATAGAGGTAAAACATGACTTTTTATCAGGATTCTTAATGGTATGTTCTCCAGCAAATTATATGGGAGGGAATCAGAAAGGGCATGTCTTTGTGCACATTATATCCAAAGGTTGTCAATAATTCACTGCAGTAGAGACATGACGGAGGTCTCCAAGTTAAGAAGGAACAGTCTAACTCTCAATCACTACCCCAAGTAAACTCTACAGGAAAAGTCACCATAGGTATGATCACAGGTATTTTAATGGATCTGCATGTTTCTCACAAGCATGTCCACACTGAAGAGAACTGCCATTTTTTTGATATATACAAAGTAACAGATTATCCATATATGAACAAGTCTTGTGTAAGAAGAGAAGGGGACCCAGACATCCTTTACTGTTCTCCAGAATTCTGCTCCTTGCAGAAAACATTTCTCCACATAATACAACAGTCAGCATGTTTGATATGGTCAACATTTTTTACATAGCTGGAATCAAGAAGGAAGCTATAACACTGAAGTGACTACCCACAAGAAGTGGGTAACGTATCTTCAAGGAATTGAAATAGAACATTTTCTTCCCCTGCAAATGAGGTGTGGATTCCTCAGCACTGCATAATAGTTTAACAAAGTTTTTCCTTATAATGAACCATTCATTTAGATTTCACAATATCTCATCACTTTAGCCGCAGCTGGCAACAATGCCAGGAGCACTCCTCACATATCATTTGCAATGTTTTCTTTCCAATTACTCCAGAGGGAGGAGGGGAGCAAAATGTGTGGGATGGAGCCATAGTTCCTACGGAAGATTTTACAGTGAATCTCTTTTTTCACAATAGTGCTACTCCGAACAGCATTGTTGGAGTGCTACTGAGAATTACACACTGAACACTTTGGCCCTGTTATTAGCAGTCCTGCCAGTGTTTGGAGGACATGATGGTGTGTTATAACAGTGCTTCTTGCGACACCAAACATTAATGCTAGCACTTTGTATGTATTTGTAAGAATAGTCCAACTGTGCCATAACAAAGGTCCTCCTAGATTGCTATCTTATCCCCTAGAGTGGCCAAAACAAAAGGGACATGACAAGTTTACAAAGATCATTCTTTTGGAAGACTCTTTTCTCTCCCAGCAATTAGGGGCTTCTTGATACCCTTGGCCAGACTTTTCATTCAGACTATTAATGTTAACATCTTCAAGGACAGCTTTTAAACTCATTTCTCCCTTTGGCTCTAGCAACATCCTAACCCATGCTTCCAAGGTTTATTTATACACTGGGTAGAAAACAAATAAAAAAGAATGATGGCATTGCACATTTTTGAAGTAATTATCAGATGCAATATTACTCCACGATGAAAAAGTTTACCATCAGGCTGCTTAGATTTCCATTCTGGTTCTGTGGCTGCTGCATGACTTTTAGAAGCCTTTGACTGGCTACATAACACTTTCTGGGATGAACTACTCAGCAGAAGAAAGAAAAATGATATTTCATATCTGTTTGAAACATTAGTCATTATCTTTTCTCTGGCTAAACAAAATCCTCATCAGTCAATTTTTAGTGCAATATTTTTCCTTTTACAAACACAGTCTCAAAATGCTGATTTGTGCAACATGCTAACAAAAGGATGGTTGTAAGTGCAAAGACTGTTTCTGTGACGAACTACCAGTCAGTATCCTTATAAGCCAACAAGATATTTTACGTACTATAGATTTGTTCCTTTTTTACAACAGAGGTTGCAGGCAGGCTGGGCTACAGTGACCATATGATGGTGGAGTTAAGGATCCCAAAAGGAGGGAGCAAAGCAAGAAAAAGGAACACAACTCTAGTGAGAAGATTTTGGCCTGTTCAGGGGCCTGCTTGAAAGACTGTGGAATACGGTCCCAAAGAGTAGTTGATTTTCAAGGATGACTTCCTCCAAGCTCAAGAAATATCAATCTGGCCATGCAGAAAGTTAGGCAAAGGTGGCAGGAGGCCACCATAGATGAACAAGGAGCTTATGACAAAACTCAGGCATAAAAACAAAGCATACGGGAGGTGAAGGCAGTATCAGGTCACTCGGGAGGAATACAGAGACACTGTCTGAGCATGCAGGGATGGGATCAGAAATGCCAAAGCCCATCTGGACTTGAATCTGGCGAAGGACATGTAAGACAACGAGAAGAACTACTACATGTACATCAGCATCAAAAGGAAGACTAGGGAAAACATGGGCATGCTGCTGAACAGGGCACGGAACCTGGTGACAAAAGACACAGAAAAAGTTGAGCTGCTCAATGTCCTCTCTGCCTCAGTCTTTACTGGTATATCCCCTCTGGATATCTCAGACACCGTGAGAGGTCTCAAATGGCACTTGGAGCCCATGTTCAAACAATGTAGATGCTGAGGCGAGTTTTTCTTAGCCTCCATTGGTTGTGTCAGATATGCATCAATGTTTGGTTTGGCACATCTTGGCTGCACAAACGTCTACATGCAGTCCTCTAAATCTAGATGGCTTTGTTTGGAGCTGAATCCTACCTATCTGGTTTCTACAGAGAGGAAGAAGTTTCCATCATGTCTAACACAGCACTACAAGTTATCGCTCTTGGCCATTAGCTGCTGTTCCGGGAAGGTTTGGTTCTTCTCTAAGTTTTGTATTATATCAACAGCCTCAGGTCAAGACCTTGGATATCCTAAAAACCTTAAATGGCAATTGATGCTCATATTTAGCCAACTGAACCCACTCTTCCTTTTTTTACAGCTAAATTTAGGCGGAGTTCTTGAACCGGAAAAAAAAATTGCATCTTGAAAGAATTGTGAGAAACAAGACGTGGGATTATTATAGTCAGTATCAGCCACAGTACGGAAAAACAAAGATATGGTTGTTGTTTATTTCCTTCATACACATCATCCATAAACATGTCATTAGTATTGAGTTGTCGCCATAGTCACTGGTGCAGAATTCTTTAAGAGTCTTTGGTTTTAAGTATCACCACCAAGTCTGTTTAACGTATAATATGGCAGCCTTCGTTATTGGTAATATTAAGCAAAATGTTTCCCTAAGATTTGCTATCTCTTCTTCACACAATCAAAGCCAATGTGTCTGCTGGGTGTTTATTTGGCTTTCCTTTCATGTCATCACAGATCAAGACAGCTATCAGCAGTTATTATGTGATGTTAGAGCAAGCAACCTCTCTGCTCAGATTTCTATGACTTACTTTGAACATAGTTACATACAAAAAATAAAACCCAACCCTAAATAAACACAGACAATCTGCTGTCAACTGGTTAGAGCACAGAGGCGACCCAGAGCAAAGATCCCATTGCCCCATTCTTAGCACCTCTATTTCTTTATAATTCATAATGATCTGTACTCCACTCAGAAGGTGAAGTAGTCAAATCTTTGAATGTTAATAGAGTTTTTCAGCAAAAGAGTTACTTCAGGCAGCATATTAACTGAATGCCCAACACAAACTATATATACTGTCATGAACTCATCTCAGATAAACTGTGACTGAGTGTCTCAGCTAAATTTGGCTCTTTGGCTTTCTTCAGGCTGCATTGAGAAAGAAAGGCAGCTTCAGAGGACTGTTTAACCCTTCTTTCCTATATGCTGTTTTTCTCAGCGTTGGAAGGACATATCTCTCCCTCCCAAATAGGGAAGGACTCCATATTACCAGCTCAGCATGGAGATCTACCTTCCCGAGAGCAGAAATTTATATGAGGTGATGCCCATTCTTGGAGACCAAAGTCAGTTGTGTTGGGGTGAGTGGGATTTCACTCTAAACCAGATTCTGCTTTCTTAAACGTGCTAAGTTGTTCTGCTTTCTATTTCCAGTTGGGCTACCTGTTTTCCTTCTCAAATAAATAGCATTAAAAACTTACTCAGAAGAAAAATAAATTTACAAAACTTTATAGTTCTTTGTAGTTATTACACCAAACTTCCTCTCCCAGAATAGCCCTGTGATATACGAAATCAATTTACCCATCAGGACCATTTGATCTGCAGCTCTGCCAGTTGATACTTGCCTCTCAGAGTCATCCTGCTGTCATTTCACCTGTGTTGTGATGATAATTAATGGTCCATCTTCAGTTATAATCTTTCTCTCTTCGAAGCTGTCTGTGTAATATGTAACACTTCTTACTCTAGTGCTTGGACTTGAAAAGCTGCACCCATGAAGAGGTCTGAGCATTGCATGCGATGACACTAACATGCTGTAGCCCTCTCTTGTGCACCTGAGTGTCCCAGGTACACCACCTGCACTCTTGATCATGTGAAGTAGATTTGGCTGTGTGTCTCCTGTTACATTTAAAATTTTGTTTGTTGTTGAAGAGGATGCATATCTTTTTTAAAAGAAATATATATATATACTTATGTGTATATAGATGTTATGGCAATAATTTATTGTTAGTGTAATGGAAATCTTAACAGTGTAATTCTAGAATCATCATTAGTCTAGATCTAATGATTACAGAGAAACAAAGAGTAATAACATATGTGGAGTACTTACATACAGAAAAATTGCAGTAACATCAATAATACAATAATGTACAAACTTCTTAGTTTCCATCTCTTTTCCTGGTACTATGCTCATCCTTCACCTGCTCCTCTGCATGCTAAGGTGAGTAGTTTCATGCTGATGTTGGCAGTAATGGGATGAAGTAGGCAGTAATCAGCATATGGAGTTTTTCTGCAGGAGGAATAAGGTGTTTATGTAGAGGGTTTCCTCTTCCCATCTGCTTCTTTCTTACTTTCTTTCTTTCTTTTTAGCTCTTTTTTCTGTTTTCCTTCAATTTACTGTAATTTATATATGTTCTTTAACACACATTTCTAGCTTTCTCTTTCTTCGTTGAGCTGCTGCTCCAGGTTACATCCACATTTACTACAGATAGTGCCATTTACATGTGCTAGATAACATTTACTGTCTGTGTTACTCCTGTACCCAGATTTGTCAAGCTCCAGATCTGCAGTGTCTCCATTTCTCAAGGTCTCTCCTGTTGTACCAGGCCTGTACTTCTCTATGCTGCATCATCATGTTAGGGTCATAAATATTTCATTTTACCTACAAAATCTTCTGCTACCTATATAAAACTATAGTTGTACTACTCCAAGCTAAACAAAAATTTAACAAGTTAGACACCTGGCCAATTAGAAAAATTGCTGTCACAGCTGAACCAAGTCAAACAAACCTATAGACAGGTAAGAAAAGTTTGGTCAGAGGAGACTTGACAAGCTTGTGTCCTGAAGCCTTGCAAAACTTAGTGAAAATCCTAAGGCCTGTTACTAGCACTAGCAATACTATATTACAGAGCTACACAATTATGCTCCTTCTGGCCCTTTAACCTCTTTTCTTCAAGATTCTCACTCCAAATCCATTAAATAGATTGGTCAAGCATGAGAGAGAGAGAGAGGAGATAGGGAAATGCTCAAATATTCTCAAAGACAGTTCTTCCAAATGACAAAGTCAAAGGGAGGAGCTGTTTTCTTAGGAACATTGTTTTTTTACAGGAAATTTCATTTTCATCTACTGTTTTTAACATTCGTAAAATAATGTTGACAATGAACTGACTTAATTGATTAACAGGAAAAATCTTCCTTGCTGAGAACTCCAAAGCTGGCTATTTATTGTGAAAACCAGAGTCATGTCAACAAAAGTTAGAAATGGTTTTGGGATTTTGGTTAGTTTATTTCAAGGAAAAAAGCAATTCTCCCAGCAAGGACTCAGGATGAGCAGAAACCGAAGTCAATCCATGGCACTGAGCACAACCTGCCACCTGTTCTGTTCATAGCAAAGGATTCAGCATAGTCACGTGCAATAAACTGGGATGGAGTTGCAAGGCTCCTTAGAAAAATGACACCCTACCCACTACATCCACAGCCAAATGAAATCTCTTCCATCAGAGACAAAGTGCCTATCAGCTACAGAACAGCCCATCTTCAGGATTAGGACTTCTCTGACACCCCAGATCAAAATCTCTTGAAACTGAAAACAAAGCTGAAAACTGATAACATAAAAACATGCTGGAAAACCAACCAATAGCTGAAAAATAAACTGGGAGCTGGCACAGAATGATACATTGCAAACCCAGCTGTTTACTGGCAACTATTAGAAAAATACTCTTCTTCCCTTTCTCCTTCCCCTTCCCCCTCTCTTTTTTTTTTTTTTGTTTTATTTGAGACTCAGAGAAGCAGAGTTTTTATGCTTAGCTGGTTTTGCTTATTTACTGCCCTGGAGACATCTTAAGTTGCTCACAGCCAGTTGGTGGGAAGTGAAAAGCAATATTACAGGGTAAATAATGAGGTTGACAGGACAACCATGCACTTTAGGGAACACTTGTGTTCATGGGTGGGTTTGTTTCAGTCCCTAAGGAGGCAAAACACATGACAGCAACAGAAGGAGAAAATAAGAATGCTAAAAAATGTCAGTCAACAGACTAAGCCCCTTCTGATATGGAGGGTAAGAGCATTACAAGCAAGTGTTTTCCCTCCTGTATCTCTGAAGTTGCTTGGCCCTGTGTGCCATCCTCATGATCAACCTGGAACTCAGTGCACAGGACTTCATTAAGGCAAAAAGTTTGGTAAGGCCAAAGCAGAAGTGGACATTTATGTGGATTATGAGGTTAACCAGAATTCCAGTATTAAAGAGTTTATTTAACATATTAAAAAATGAAGGGTTTTGGAAAAACCATCCATATTGCTTCAGTGCAGGAGATAATCTCCCTGAGGCACTATTTGGGATAACTATACAAGTAATAATATAGATATTTTTCTTCTAAAACTCTGAATTTTCTATATCACTTATTACTGATGAAAAAGACGTCTTCAGTCTGGCTTCACACACGTAGTTAAAGCAAATGTTTTCAAAACAGTTTTCTAGAATTAAGGCCACCTTACACAAACCTTTCTTTGTATTATTAAATTGAAGTCCTTCAAAACAGGCCAATTGCACCCATGTTATCCATTGAGAATTGTCCCTGGTTAATGCTAATTCCTGACCACAAAAATTGGATAAATGCCAACTGGTTCAGGCCAAATCTGATCAAGCCAAACTTGTCCTAGTGCCATGGATCCTTCTACAGTGAATCAGCCAGGAATGGTCCCAGTGCCAGCGCTCACGCTTGGGCACTGCTTATGTAATCAGCAGAAGAGATTAGTATAACTATTATAAGAGTATTCCCTAGTAGAAGGGACTCAACATGCCAGTCATGCAACAGTCTTGTGGCACAGCACATCAGAGTCTCAGGTACTAAACTGCCGTAAGCAAGCTCTGCAGCTACCTCCAAGCCTTTTCCTTTAAGTCCCTTTTGAACAGCTATCCCAGTGCAGGGTAAAGCTTGCCTCTATGTGTATAAGCTGAAAGGAAGCATGACCCTCATAACAATCTCCAATGGACGACAAGTTTGCTCGACACTTTACAGCTTACACCTAATGCCAATGAGAGCTTTTAAAATTACAAATAAGGTCATTAATTGGTAGAATCTCTTAGAGCCAAAGTGCATTATTTCAGAGCTAGAAGATGGATTTTATATATCAGTATGTAACTTGACACAATTAATATGTACCCCCAGATCAACAAAAGTTATTTTCTTCCCTCCACCTTCACATATGTTCAGTATGCTGCTTGCAGAAGTTTGAAGTTTGCCTTCAGTGACAACATCCCCTACCCAGCTGGTATTCTTTTTCCTTTCAAAGCAATATATCCATTTCAGTTGCATATGCCTCACGCAGTAAAATACAATTCCAAGTAGAGACTGTTAAATGCATAACTAAGCTATTTACCTTGTAACAGATTCATTAAAATATTTCACATGTGTAGTCAGCCATGCAATGTGGCTGCTGGCACTAACTTGCTGCTAACCACTACATTCTGAGGGACACAAGGGATTTGAAAATACGTACACAAATATTTCATCTTTTCCATTTACTGTAGCAAGCTTTTCCCTGAGGAGAGCAGTTTTCTAGGATATGTGACTATTTCATCATGCCCCGTCTTGACCGTGCATGTTGTCCTTTACTTCCTAAAAAATGTCTGTATAGATTTCCTGAATTGGCTTCCACCTTGAGTAAATATCTGTCATCAGAATAGTAGAGCTGTGGGCATAGTGAAATTTTTAACTTGGTTTCTGCAGAAAAATACAGATACATAAGAATTTAAAAGTTATTCTAAACCAAAATATTTAGCTGAAAACTAAATGTTCTGCTCTGTTTTCTTTATATTTAAAATGACCATTATTCTTAACTGAGGATATTTCATAAAAGAAAACATCTTCTCATCACGAGAAGTTGAAATGTTCCATTTTCAATATTGCAAAATATATCTTGATGTTTTCTCCCCTTTTTCCTTTTATTTCTTCCTGAAGCTATTCATAAATTGGCTCTGCATTGAAGAATGTTTTTACCTCAAAATGATGTTTTTGCCTCAAAATGATGTTTTCTGGTAAAACTCTTAACAAAAACAGATTCAGGGAGAAGGGGCAGATCTTTAAAGAGATCTCTGTTTCTTATACTGTGGGCAGCCTATCAAAAAGATATATCACCTTTCGAGTCAAACACAAAATCACAGAATTAGGATGAGGGTCAAAGGTAGAAACATCTTACCCCAAATGTGATAACAGAATTGATTTCTTTCTACATTGCCTCAACAGTTCAACCCTGATGCTGCCAAGTACACACTGCACAGCTCTGTAATGTGATGCTATGCTGCTCTAAGTTTATGCTCAGACAATTGATTAGTAGTTGAGCATTGTAGGTTAAAAGGCAGCTTTTAGTGTGTATCAGCCAGTCAGTGAGGAATCACAGCCAACAATAATAGGCAATGTGACCTATGCTAGGGAAAACAGGAAACTATCGACTGCAAGGATGGAAGAAAGGAAACAGTGACCTTTCCTACTGCTTCAATGAGATGACCTGTAACTAAACTACTAAAGGGCATCTCAGAATTTGGCCTTTGGTATCTTAAACTTGTCTTTTCTAGAACCAAAGGAAGACCCTTTAGGGTGTTTTACTCCTCTAGCTATTTCTTCTCATATCTTTTCTCACAAAATATAGACAATCAAGATCTTCGAGACTACTACTCACCTTTCAATCTGGTTTGAAGAGACCCAACAGATCCAAGAATTCTTTGGTGTGAGGAGTGACTAACAGGCATACAAATAGATCTTGTGAAAGCATTGACTTCCTTTCCTCAGAAAATCAGGCTGAAAAAGCACTAAATTCAAATCTTGCAGTATGATGACAAGGAAGGAAGAAGGATAATATTGTCATTTTACAGGAAGGGATCTCATGATGGTGAGACCTGTCTAGTCACCCAGACAAACAGATTAAGATTTTCAGATGTGTTTTTCACTCATGAGTGAGACCTTAGACACTTGTGTTGCTGGCAGGATGATCTCAAGGCACAACAAATCTTGGAGCAGCCACAGAGTATTTTGATCACTAACAATAAGGATTTAAAGTCCTGTCAGCCATCATCACTAACAGACAAGAAGACTCGGCATGGAGTAGAAATCACTGTATGTTATATATGCTGTGTGCAAAAGACTAGCTGGATATATCAAAGCAATACCTGTTCAATGAACAAAGACTCTCTTGCATTAAGACCTGTCTTGCATGCTGTCTATACCATCCCAATGTAGCTTTAATAGATGAAGAACATATTAGCACATAAATAGTATCTCTAGACTGTGTGTAAACTAATTTAAAACATATATTCTTTACAGGAAAATATTACCAATGTTCTTTAAAATAGGTATATTTGGCACATTTTTGCTCCTGCTCTGAGGCAATGTCTCTCTCAAACAAGCAGAGACATTTTCTGATATTCTAGCAAAGCACAGAATTGGCATTTCTTGTAAAAGTCTTTGTTTATTCTATATTCTGTCTACCTACCTTAAACACCTGTCTTAGGGTAAGATACTTCACCTCCTGGAAGTACTCATCGCCTCCAGTGAGTATGGTGAGATTCTGGACAAATAGCTTGGACGGAACATCTAACTTAAATGTCTACATACTATGACTAGGCTCACCTTTTCTAACATACAGCAAATGTATGCACTTACTATTTGTGTTTTTGTTTCCTCCTACATAGTGGAAATGCTAGTACATATTTCCTTAATTTTCTTGTTTTGTGTTTACATATTGTCCTAAAGAGATGTAGAAGATATTTCAAGCAAGGAGTAAGAACTGCCTGAAATTAATCATCATGGTTTGTACTCATCAGTGTTGTATCCATTGTGAAAAAAAAAAAAAAGATTGTAAGGAGTAAGAACTGGCTGAAAATAATCATCATGGTTTGTACTCATCAGTGTTGTATCCATTGTGAAAAAAAAAAAAAAAAGATTGCCCTGGCAAATTTAATTCACTACTCAAAGAGAAAAGAAATGTACAACTATATCTAGGGTCCTCCCTTAGCAGATGTGTGACCTTTAAGTTTGCAGCCAGAGTAATAATAGATGGTGAATAATGAGTTCTTCAGGGGAACAGAGGTAGTCTATGTCCCAGACCAAAGAGATGGTAAAACATTAAGCAGCACCTTTTGTAAGGAGGCCAGCACATGGCTAGTTATCCCGTCAGTGGAGGGTATATTTGGACATTAGTACTAGCTAGAGGGCCGTATGAATGAGGTTGAAGGAAGCCACATGTCATGAATTGGCATCCTAAGCAGTCTATGTAAATTAAAATGGCTCTTCAACTCAGTGAGTACAGAGTGGCCTGTTCATACTCTGTAATGGAGATAGTACTCACACATACCATCAGCAAAGCTAAGACTTAAAATGAGCTTGGCTTCACTTCAAGTGCTCAGACTGATGATGAAAATGGAGGATCCTTGTGGAATTGCTAAAACAAATGTTGACTGTGAGGCTGCTTTAATAAACACAATTTCTTGTGCCATTTACAATAAGCTAACTGCAGAGGCCACATGGGTCTCAGTTCCTAAGGAAATAACAGAGACGCTTTTGTAAATACACATATAATGCAATCTCAATAAAATTGCACCCATTGTGCTAGATTATTTTGTTGCCCTGGATCTAGGCAACTGCATGGTTCATAACACAATGGAAAAGTCACTCTTAACTGGGCCTCTTCAGAGTCTGAACATGCTGCCTTTTCTAGGAATATGCTGGCAGTTACTACATTGTCTTCTCTTGGTTCAGTTCCTGTGCTTCTCCTAAGCTGTGTTTACTTTGAGTATATATGGACTGTCAGCAATTCACTGCCAAATCCCTGAGAACTATTCACTGGATAGATACAATAAAATGGTCTGACTACTTGCTAGAAATTTCTCTTTCTCTCTTCTTCTGACAGATCTGTAAAATACTTACTTAAAATACTCTTTTAAGCCCTCTTATTTCAATAAAACACTAAGGAAGTTTTATTGATATTCTTGAATACATGCTTCCAGACTGGACCGTCCTTGTGGTATTTTAAGGCCAATCCTATCAAGGCCTGAAAGCATCTCCTTCATCTTTCATTGCTGGCCTAGTGGACACAGAAATTACACGTATGTCCACACTGTCCACATCACTGGTGTAACAGTGATGCACGTGGAGCTCATCTTCTTCCCATGCATGCACTCATGTCTCTGATACTACTGCAGCTCCCAGAGCTATTGATTAGATGTGTAGATAGCGGCAGATGGTTAGTCTTTGTCTTTATTTTGAAGATTTTCCCTTCCAAGCAGAAAAGCTATATAGTTTCAGAAAAGAGCGAGCCAATAAAAATGAGAAGCAGGGAACAAAGTGCCAAACTGCTGATGTCACATCAAGTTTCTTCTAGGGAATGTATACCTAACCACAGCCATACCAAAAATCCTTGACGTCTAAACACAACGATCATTGATTGGCATCAAAAGGGAAATACATAGTATCCTGTCATGGAAGATTTGTTCCATGCCACTAATGCAGAAACCTCCATTAAATTCTGTCAAATGTATATCAATGCAACAGTATTGAAATCTGAATATTTTCTGAGTGTGAATGGTAATTCTACATTAAAGACCAATGTAATCTAGGAAATTTCATAGATTTCTTCCTCAATGGCATTTGTGTTTCTTCATTACTTATGAAAAAGGAGTATCTTGATCCTCTATAGTATTATGTATTTTCTGTCTGTTTTTACAGTGGTCTTCCCATTTTATGAGTCTTTATTTACTCTCTAATGGGATGTTTAAATTATGGCTGGAGAAGATATTATGAAATATGTAGGAGAAAACTGTAAATCCATCTAGCATTACAATGAGAATTTGTGTTGCTTTTTCTGCCTAAAGTATGAAACAAAAATATATGTACCTAAGTATGGCATATTCTTTATCTGAAAATACTGTGAGACTTTGCATCGCTGAATGCTACTCTAAAATGAAGAATGACCGTCCATCTCTCCTCCAAGCCGCCACACTCTTTCACAACAATAGCATATGCTTTCCTAAGGGCTAGAGGAAAAAAAAAAGTATTGATAGTTTCTCATAAAGTGAAAGCATATTTATATATGCTTATAGGATATATTTCGAAGTACAATTTCAGAATTTGCTATTAGGAAAAACAATCAACTCCATGTTTCTATGCTGAGATAGATACCCTCTTTTAGTGAATCACTGAAAGCTAAAACCAGCCTGAATATGAAAGTACATGTATGATCTCTAGAGGAGAACTGAACAGCAGTACTCTAGACTGCTCTTAAATATCTCCAGATTTCCTGAGTGACATATTCCTATGCATTACTGTCTTCATGGTTATCTCTTTTCAGTACAATGTTTCCAGAAATATTCTCTGCTGCAAATCACAGCCACTGACTTCTTGTTCTTCACCTTGGAGACATGGAAAGCAAACAATCACAGTCCATTTTGCAGAAGTCTTATACATATTGTGAAACTGTTATGCATCCTTCTTCAGTTCCCAAACAAAACTAGCTTAAATCTGTCCATTTTTCTTATCACAAGCTTTGTTTCTTAAAACTCTGCTTCATTCTTGTTTCTTCCTGCTACACTCACATCTTTCATGCCCAATGTTGTAGAGTTCTCCAGCCCAGGCTCACTATCATCAAGCAGAGCAGAATCATCACTTTCTGTGTTTTGGTAAAAAACCAACACTGTGCAGAGACATAATAATAGTTGGACTATTTGCAGGAGAAAAAAGAAAACCTCTAGGGGTATTCTGAGGTGGATTCGGGCAGAAATTAATTCATTCTGCCTGTACTTCCAGCTGGCCAGGTGGGAGCCATGGTCAGCTAAGAGCCGTTGTCCCCCATGGAAAAACTTACGAGTGGGGTCCTCTGGACAAGACAGATATTGACATACTACAGCAAGGCCATTGCAGGGCCACCAGTGGAGTACAGGATGTATAAGAAGGGGCTGAGAGGATCAGGTTTATTCAGTCTTAAGAAGACAAGCCTTGTCTTCTCCTTTGCAAATATGCCTTCATCCAGGTGTTATTGTCCCTAGCCATTTTTATTATTCCAAAGCCTAACCCATAACCTCTCTTTCTGAAGGTAACTGAGAGATCAGCAACCCACATCTGCTGGCTTAATATAATGTCTTGGCACTATCAGCATGGTGAATGCAGGACTCAGAGCACTCTAGTTTCTGGATAGGCAGGAAGAGAGCAGGCTGAGACATAGCGTATGTGAGATGGTTTGGCTTATTCACTGCTCCTTATGCCATAATCACCTGTAGTTACTTCAAATGGTTAAGTAATTCCAGTTAGAGTAGCAGCTGCTGTACATCCCTAGAAACTACCACAATGGTCAACTCAGGTTTTTTTATCATGTGAGCCCAAGCAGAATGTTCAAGTCATTAGTTTGGTTACTCTGAAGTTCCCTGATGTATTAGACTGTAATCGTTCCTTTGTTTAAATATAACAGCATGCACATCCACCAGGTATCCCAGACAAATGTTGTAAGCTCATACACTACAGCGGAGAAGGCCCAGTTTCCAAAATAATTATGCAGGATTAGTCCTAGCAAACTATGTTCTGTTCATCAGTAAAAATAATGTATATCTCTAATATATTATTTTACTGATCTACATTCCAGACAGACTGAATAGGAACATGCCATCAATATAGCTATTCATTAAGTAGAAAAACATTCAAATGTTATAAAAGCTGACATTGATCTTTGTCAAAAGTACACTCAAAGCCTTCTTCAACAGTGTTTTATTTTTCAAAGAGAGTAGTTATTTCCAGATATTTTAATCCTGATTTAGAATATGCACTCTCACCACTGCCATAAGCACATAAATAGACAGATAAGTGCTCACGAACTGATCAAGTCATAAAACAAAATATAAGTAACAAGTACCTGAGTACAAGAATAGATAGACAAAGAATCTGTATTTTATATATGTTTGGTTATGTACAGCTTGTTTGAAATTAATAGAAGAAACATTTCTGAATATTGTACAGGCAAATACGAGCATTCTTCTAAAGGCAAATTCATCACTATAGAGAAGTGCCCATTGCTCTCTGAACCTTCCCTTCTGCAGGCTCCTTTGGGTTCCTGCCTTCCTGCTGCTTTTCTGCTTCCTCCCTTCTGCAAAAATAACAGCAAAGAAATCAGGAGAGGCAAAAACGGTGGATGTCTTGAGCTAAGTAACAGTCTGTCCTTCTTTTCTCCTGTCCTCAGCCTGTCCAGGCAGGTGTGTTGTTCAGCTTCTTTGTTATGATGCCTTTTTGTGGCCATGGTTCCACAAAATGTCAAAATGCTGACTCTGGGCTCTTAGAAGCCCTCTGAGGGAGGCTCTCCAAAGACAGCTACATAAAAATTGTCCTTTTTCCCTGCTGTTTCACTGGTATGACAGGCAGTAAACATGAGAATATTGACTGAAAATTCAAGTTGATGCTTTAATGTTCCTGGCAGATTTATTTTCTCTCAGGAAGATGAAAGAACTAAGTATCTTTCCAAACCCTTGCCCAGGCCTCTATAGCCATGGCTATGCCTTCCAAATTGGTTTGGGTTGCTTACAAGTCACAAAAGAATTATTAAAGAGACAACGTTCATAATTTAGCTTTTTATTGCTCGTTCTTACGGAAGGCAACGTGATCTGTCTCCTCCAGCGCTTCCTCCCACTGCAGCTTTAGCAGGCAAGGAAGACTCAACACAGAAGTGTCTGTCTTTAAAAAGTGAGTAGTATTAATATTCACCTGTCATGTGGTCCCTCTGAGCCAGTTTCAGACGTCATGCTCAGCAGAGCTGATGTCTCAGCCTACGGTGGATCTTATACAGGTGTCCAGCAATTGCCATCTTTGTGGCATGCCATCTGATTACTGCAAAGCATAAATCCCGCGTAATTCCACATGTAAGGTAGAGTGAAATCTCCATCTCCTCCCTTGCATCTTCTCTCAAGACCATGTTCACCCCTCCTTACCTATCTACCAGTTTAATGACAATACTACATCATCAAGGTCTTCAGCTAATCCAAATTACACTTATAGCTATCCTGCTATATCATTGCTCCTTCAGCATAGAAAGGAGCTCTCTCAGTGTGGCAAACTGGAAAGAAAAACATACTTCTATGGAAGTGATTGTTATTGTGACTAAAACTAGGCAAAGTATTAAACAAAGACTCCAAGATAATGACATTTAGTGAAGGGCATGTTTCTGTTCTTCTCAGGGGAAAATATTGTTCTCATGACAGATGACTAGAAGCAAAGATCTTTATAGATGCATTGGAAGGGACTGAGTTTTCACACATGCTTTTCTACTTTGCACCCAGGATGCACTAAGTAATTTTTATGTTATTTACAGACTTGCAGTCTCTGTTTGTGTTTAGAAGAATGATTTAACTCATTTTGCATCCTTTTACGAGCTAGACCAGTCACTTCGGACAAAATGGGGGAGAAAAAATAAACCTGTGCCTTCTTGATGAAGAAAGGTCATTGTTCTGAAGAAAAGAACAAAAAGACGACACCGAGTGGGGTGTTTTCTTTTACAAAAACACTACTGCCTATGTCAGTGTTCACCCAGTATTAGGTGATTTCAGATGAATCAGATATTATGTTGGAAAAACTTCATCATGCATTCAATATTCATTTGGCTGCAAATGAAATTGCTCAAAGACCACACTGTCATCTCCAGGGAGGAAGCCTGAACTTCTTTGTGTTAATGCAATGCTGCCAGAAGCTTCCACCCCAGTGACTAAAACAAGTAGTAAGAGTTCCTGAAATTGTTCTGAAGTAACCAAAAAGCTTCAACAGCGCAATCTTCCTCTATCTAACATAAATCTTTTGTGGAGGGTTTACTTGTAGACATGCACAAGAGGGGTGCACGAGTTACAACGAAGTGCATTTGGTTGGTATTTCTTCTGCTGGCAATGGGTTGCAGCCTTCAAATGCCCAAACCGAAGCATAAATTAAAGATACACACACAGGGATTCCTACTCCTAGGATAAAAGTGGACTCAGAGCATAATTCCTTGTGAGCTGAATTAAATAATTGTTTGCTATGATCTTTGAAGGGGCAGGGGGATAATATTGGATTTTGAGTGAAGCCAGACATCTGCACCCCTCGCTGCCTTCAGTGGTGATGTGGACCCTCAGCACCTGCTTGGATAAGACCCTTCAGTCATTATACAAAGGGACTGAAGAGTATGAATCGGATAAACAGTGACATCTCTAATCCTTGCAGGGAAAAATAGCTCATGATCACAGCTGGTTAAGCTACAAAATGACCCAATGATTAATCAGCAGAAATGCGGGCTGTGTTATTACTGCATCAAAGCATGCAAGGCTGAACAAGCTCTCAGCTGGAGTACAGATGCCAAAAGTAAACTGACAGCCAAAAGCCATTTTTTTTTTTGGAACCTGTCCCTGGAGAATGGGAAAGAGTAGAGATTTTCCCATGCTGATTTGTTTCTTCTACTACTCTCATTCGCTCCTTGGAGTTGATCCACTACTCATGAAGACCAAATCTGTAATTGGGACCTAGTGTGGAAATCTATGATTTTTTTGGCTCACAAAGCACAGCACAAGGAAAGAAAAAAAGAAAAAAAAAAAAGAAAAAAAATCTCCCTCTTTTCTGTTAGGCAGAAGAGCCAGGAGGATATTAAAGAAGGATTTTTCAAAGTGTTCAATGATTTTTTTAAGGTTTGATGTTTTGGGGAGCCCAGCTTTTAATATCTGAAAGAATTTTAATTCTTTCATAGGCTGAAAATCAGAGCTGATCATTGTTTTTCCATTAAAACAGACTAAAATTACTCATCACTTAGAAATCTCAGTCACATTAACTACCCCAGCATCACACAAGCAGTCTGAATTAAGAGCATCTTGCGCACCAGGATCATGAAGTTCTCATCTCTGTCTTTTGCTCATGAGGGTAGATAGTCAATGAAAGACAGAGTAGGAGCATAAAGCACATTAAATAATGTCTGTTTTGGACAGAACACAATGACACCAACTGATGTATGCTAACGTTCTTATGCGCTGAGTAAGAAAGAGAAGAAAAGGGGTCACAACTGGGACCCTCCAGTGGGGAGGAGCGGGTCAGACAGGTGACCCAAAACTGACCAAAGAGAGCATTCCACCCCATACATGTCATACTTGGTATAAAGCTGAGGGATCACGAGGGTCTCGCTTTCTTCTTCTATGTCCAACACCCAAGGAGGACTCTGTCCATTTCTTCTGCTTTCAATCCTGATCTGTGTGTTCTTGAACCCAGTTCCCATCTGCTGCTGAGTCCAGTCTGGGTCTTTCCTGGAGTCTGCCGTGCAGCATCTGGGTTACGTGATCATCATTGGGGGGAGCTCCATATTGGGTTTGTATATATTTATATATTTTTCATTACTTTTTCGATTACTTATTATACCTTATTATTATTGTTATATTAAAGCTGTTTTAACTCTTCCAACCCATAAGCCTCTTCCCCTTTTCTCTTTCCCTTTCCCTTTTGGGGAGGGAAAGGGTTAACAGAGAGCATGGGTTGTCCAGTTAATAGCCAGCCCATCTTTAAACTGTGATAGTCAGATGGAATATCTGCAAGCATGGGGATCCCACAGCCTCTCTGGACCCCTGTTCCAGTGTTTGATTGCCCTTGTTGTGAAGAACATTTTCCTTACATCCAGTTAAATCATCCTTCATTGCAAGTTGCATCCATTGCTTCACAGATTTTCCCCATCTATCGCTGAAAGGTGACTAACTTCATGTTCTCTAGACCCTCCCATTAGGTAGCTGCAGACAGCAATAAGATCCCACTGAGTTGTCTCTCCTCCAGGCTAAACTAGCCCAGCTCTTTCAGCCTCTCCTCATACATCATGTGTTCTGGCTCCATGACCTTCTTGGACCTCCACGGGACCCAGTCTAGTCTGTGAATGTAATTCTTGTAATGGAGAGCCCAAAACTGGATGCAGTACTACAGATTTTGTCTCGTGAGTACCAAGCAAGGGAACATTCTCCTGACTTACTGGCTGCACTCTGTCTCATGCAGTCCAATATGTGATTGATCTTCTTTGCAGCAGGGGACACTGGTGTCTCAAATTGAAGTCGTTGACCACAGGATCCCCAAGTTCTTTCCTGCAAAGCTCCTCCCTCAGCTTGTATTATTGCATGGTCTTATTCTGTATCATGCACAAGACTTAACTCATTTTCTCTCTTTGATAAACTTGAGCTTTCTGTCGGCCCATTTCTCCAGCCTGTCTAGATCCCACTGAAGAGTGTCTCTGTCCTCCAACATGCCAGCTGTTCCCCCCAGTTTGGTGTTATCTGAAACTAACTAAGGGGTTTTGAGAACATCCAGTGTCTAAACTACTAGGATTTGCAATTTCTTAAGATTTCAGTTGCATCATTCTACTGAATATAGTGCAATTTACTTTATTTGTTATTTGGATTACTGGATCTTGTGAAGTTTATATGCACAGTATAGACATTTATTTTTCACTGCTTTGAAGAGATTCTAGCAGTTCTTAGGTAGTCTCTGCTTCATCTGAATTTTTATAAGGTTATTCTCAAGAGTTTTACACAAGGCCAGTCTGGATTTATACCACACTAGGATTGGTAGTTTCACTAATGTTTTTGTTATAGAACATGAAATGTAGCTTTGTAGGTTATTAAAAAATATCCAGCCACTCAGTGGTATTTCTCAGGTGCTCAAGGAGTTTCCACTTAAACAACACTATTTTTATGCCAGTATGCCACTTCTGTAATTTATTTCTTCTGTAAAAGATTCAGTGCTTTTCCCCTTGAAAAATGAGTGAAACATATTGATACAGCAGCATTTACTAATAAATTTTGAGTCATAACATTGTCCACAAAGTCAAAAAATCTCTTTACTAAGCAGGACCAAGTCTTTGCTTCCATACAGAGCTGACCTAAAGCATGGAAAAGCCAGATTGGTGAGTATCAACCAAACTGTACTGCATTATCTTCCCAAGCTTCATTCATTTGACACAGTGGTTCCTGGGATGAATAAATGTTTTGAATATGTGAAAACTTATATGTCTTTCTGTGCTGGTTTTGGCTGGGATAAAGTTAATTTTCTTCACAGTAACTGGTATGGGGGGGTGTTTTGGATTTATGCTGAAAACAGTCATGATAACAAAGAGATGTTTCTGTCACTGCTGAGCAGCGCTTACACAGAGCCAAGGCCTTTTCTGCTCCTCACACTGCCCCACCAGCAAGGAGGCTGGGGGTGGACAAGGGGCTGGGAGGGGACACAGCTGGGACAGCTGACCCCAACTGGCCAAAGGGATGTTCCATACCATACTACATCATAATCAGCATATAAAGCTGGGGAAAGAAGAAGGAAGGGGGGGATGATCAGAGTGATGGTGTTTGTCTTCCCAAGTAACCGTTACACGTGATGGAGCCCTGCTTTCCTGGAGATGGCTGAACACCTGCCTGTCGATGGGAAGGAGCAAATGGATTCCTTGTTTTGCTTTGCTTGTGTGCATGTATTTTGCTTTACATATTAAAATGTCTTTATCTCAACCCACGAGTTTTCTCACTTTTAACTTTCTCATTCTCTCCCCCATCCCACTGCGAGGAGTGAGCGAGAGGCTGTGTGGGGCTTAGTTGCTGGCTGGGGTTATACCACAACACTTTCAGAGAAGTAGAAAACATAAGACATAAAAAATTCTCTTGGGAACGTGCAACTGATCTGCTGACTTGAGAGTCCATCTGGTATGATAACTGATTACAGTTCTAACTGAATGACTAAGAAACACATTTACAGATTTATAGACATTGTAACAGGTCTTCAAAGAATAGCTCCTTGATAATTGGCTGAAAGATCTTTCCTTGATCTACTGAAATGCCTTAAGAATAGATCTAAGAGCAATAAATTATTATGATGCTTTTCAGAGCAGACACTGTCGATTTGATTTTTGACATACTAAAAGTAGTTTTTATGTTGTAGTAACTCCTGTTGGAAACCAGATAGCCTGTTGATGGTCAAAAATTGTTGGATTTTTTTTTCAGTGAAGGTTCATGTATCCTTGGGGGACTCTTAAGGCAACAGCCAGCATAAAGTCTCCAATTCACTTGTGTATTGTGTATATACATCTCCATACATTGCATAGGTAACATATCCATGCATTTATTCCTACATAGAGAAAAGTTTTCTGCTTTTGCCACAACAATATTTAGTCCCAATGATGAACCTTGAAGCTGCACTCAGATTTACACACCAGTGAAATCCTAAAATGTTCTACTAAAGCCAGCAGTGCCCTGAAGATGTCTTGTTTTAACCTGCATTTTACTGCTTGTGGACTATTATGCCTAGCAGCATATCTTAAATGAGGACAGACCTAGCTATTTCATGTGGCAGTGGTAGGGTTAACATTTTTTAATTTAACCCCCACAGTGTTCCAAGTATGTGCAACATGTCTTTTGGCCACTTCCTGCACATTATGTTACCCATCTCTTTGGGCAAAGCAAAATGTAAATATTTCTCCTCTGCAATAGGAACACGCACCTTCACTGCTGTTTCAAGAACTGATGACTCTCACATACATACAACCCTACCAGTATACAACTTGTTTAAATATAATCTTTCTGTTTCCTCACACCTCTGTGATTCCAGGCACCTCCCAGCTTGCGAGTATTTGTCAACAATTTAATACCTCTGCTTTACTGTCGTAGGGGGTCAAAATTATATTTAAGCTCCACATAAGGAAAGTGCTAACACACTCAATTTAATTGATGGCAAATGGTGACAAAGAGAAGGACGAGCATCAGATTAAAGACAGGTCTTCAACCTGAATACCTAAACATCTAGGTACCTTTTTCTTCTAAGCACCTGCAACAGAGTTAAGATACAGTAGCATGCATTTATGACAAAATATGAGTTCTTCTGAAATCATACACAGTTTTGCCACTCTAGCAATGGGATCGAATTTTCAGCTTTAATTTAGATAGTGTAAAGTAATTTCTTCTTATTGAATTGCTGATGGAGGAGGGAGTAGTTGCTGTCATAGTGAAAACACTTGGGCTTGTAATTCCCTTGCTCTTTCAAATAAAGTTTTATATAGTATTTAGCAGAAAATGGTAGGGCAGACACTTCAAGCATAAAGGCTAGGAAAATGTGTGAAAAATATTGCCCAAAATCTCTGATACCAATAACTTGAAGAAATGACCCTAAAAAATAAAATTTTATTCACTGATTTAATGGAATTGTTACTAAAATCATAGAATCATAGAATAATTTAGGTTGAAAAAGACCCTTAAGATCATCGAGTCCAACTGTTAATCCATCACTGCCAAGTCCACCACTAAACCATGTCCCTGAGCACCACATCTACATGTCTTTACATCCAGGGACGGTGACTCCACCACTTCCCTTGGCAGCCTGTTCCAGTGCGTGACAACCCTTTTGTGAAGAAATTTTTCCTAATATCCAACCTAAACCTCCCCAGCACAACTTGAGGCCATTTCCTCTTGTCCTATTGCAATAAGGTTTCCCCTCAGCCTCCTATCCTCCAGGCTAAACAATTCCAGTTCTCTCTGCTGTTCCTCACAAGACTTGTGCTCCAGACCCTTCACCAACTTCATTGCCCTTCTTTGGACACACTCCAGCACCTCAATGTCTTTCTTGTTGTGAGGGGCCCAAAACTGAACACAGCATTCGAGGTGCAGCCTCACCAGTGCTGAGTACAGGGGATGATCTCTTCCCCCATCCTGCTGACCACAGTGTTTCTTATACAAACCAGGATGCTGTTGGCCTTCTTGGCCATCTGGGCACACTGCCGGCCATATTCAGCCAGTTGTCAACGAACACCCCCCCAGGTCCTTCTCCACTGGGCAGATTTCCAGCCACTTTTCTGCAAGTCTGTAGCGTTGCATGGGGTTGATGTGACCCGAGTGCAGGATCCACAACTGGGGCTTGTTAAATCTCATACAATTGGCCTCGTCCCATCATTCCAGCCTGTCCAGATCCCTCTGCAGAGCCTTGCTACCCTCAAGCAGATCAACACCCAACTGCCCAACTTGGTGTCATCTGCAAACTTACAGAGGGTGTACTCAATCCTCTCATCCAGATCATTGATAAGGATATTAAAGAGAACTGGCCCTGGTGCAGAGCCCTGGGGAGCACCACTTGTGACCAACCGCTAACTGGATTTAACTGCATTCAGCACAACTCTTTGGGCCTAGCCATCCAGCCAGTTTTTTACCCAGTGAAGCGTGTGCCCATCCAAGCCATGAGCAGCCGGTTTCTCCAGTAGAATGCTGAGGGAAATGGTGTCAAAGGCTTTACTGATGTCCTGGTAAACAACATCCACAGCCTTTCCCTCATCCACTAAGCAGGTCGCCTTGTCATAGAAGGAGATCAGGTTAGTCAACATTAGTGAAAATGAACTGAATCATACAGCTGCAGGGCTTTCAAAGACGTAGAGTGTTTGTAGCATAAAGATTTTAATAGCAATATTCATTATCTCCAAATAGTATAACATGAAAATAGCTTCAAAGATCTGTGTAGGTATGTTTTAGGAATTCATTGAGATTAATTTATTATAATCCCATAAGAGCATTTCTGGCCAAGAAAAAACTAAGGATGATGTTTTTTAATGAAACACAAATTACTGAGTTTTAGAAGAGAACAAGCAAACGACATTGTCTGATGTTACAGATGAGGCTATGGAGTGCTGGAGGGGAATCTTCTCCAAATCTGTTAACATGCAAATGGTGAATGCACAGACTAGAAAAAGCAAACAAACAAAGTGAAATCTGAGGACTTGTAAAGCAAGCCACCCTGCTGTGGGGAATCCTCCCCGCAAGGCCATTACTCGGACTTCTGCTGGTTTTAATCTATATAAATGACGGAGACAGATGGCAAACAGTATGCAAGGCACATTCACTGATTGCATCAAGTGAGTGAGCAGAAAAAAGGACTGAGTTTCCTCTGAAATCAGACTGCTATGCAGTAAATAAAACTCAGCATTGACAAACATAAAAGAACACATGCCATATGCAGCAGTAAACAGCACAGCGGATGAAAGGAAACAAAGCAAGAAAAAGCCAAAGAACCTGGAGAGCACCTCAGGGAGACACCAGATTTCTCTCAAATACACCTTTTGAGCTGGATGCAGAGAACTTATTTTCCTTTGAAACCTTGTGTATCCTGACGGCAAGGAACCAGCCTGGAAAGCTAGAGTGCTGTATTTCTCTCTGTGTACCCCTATGTATTTATTATCAGTGTACCATTGAAAACATAAAATCAGCCAGGTGTTATCTTGCATCATTTAGGATATTCAGGCTATCAACTGCCCCTGCATTGCCAAGTCCCATAGCTGTTTCACAGAAACTAACAATAGATCTCAGCCAAATAAACAAGAAAAGAAAAGTTTGTCATGTTATACGGCCTCCTTGAGGCACCAGCCTAAATTGTGACAAAAGTGAAGTAAGATTTTTACAAATCTCCCAAAGAAAGGCTAGGTGTAGAGCACCTTCCTAAATAAGACATGATGAAACAATGCTGAAATTATACAGAAGATTCTTTATTTCCTAATGATGTCCAGATTTTGAAAATACAAGCTCTGAAGTAAAACTGCTTGACAATTATTATAACCTGTCTCATTGACTGCGTAAAAGAAGAAAGGCTACTCACTTCTTGCAAACATCATCTTTGTCTCTGAAGACTGCCCATGAGCATTCATAAAAACTACAGGCAGAGACGGACTGGTTTAAGAGCCCATAACAGCTCTCCTCACTGGGCAAGGTTTGAGTTAGGTAGGAGAAATGGTCACCCTTCCCTGTGGTTTCATGGATGTGCACCTTGAGCGACCTTCGGAAGGTTGGACCCACAAAAACATGTCTTGGAGGTTAGGTAGACTTAAAGGCTGGAGTAAAGAGTCAGGATTTCGGCAGGTGTGACCATGTTCTCATGCAGATAACCTGGCTTTGTGAAGCTGTGGGAAGTCTCACAGAGCAAAGAGACACAATGTGCATAAACACTCCCGTACTGTTTTACCCTCCACTAATTCTCTCTTGTAGCAAGATTGATAAAGGTATCGTCCCCTTTCCTCTCAAATCTGTAGCTTTGCTTTTATGCCCACTGAGCTAAATCTTAAATTAAGCCTGTGTTTAGATGCCAGACAGTCCTGCTCAAGCCAGTATAAACTACTGCTGCGGTGTGCTGTGTGTTCCAAATTACCCACCACCCACTTCCGGATGCCAGCATGACAGTTTGTTTCACCACTTGCTGACCCAGATTTTCTGTAAAACCTTCATACCTATCCAACATCTTCCCCTCCCAAAACCCCTTCGCAAATCAGATTCACTGCATGACCATCCAAACACATACACTAGCACAGCCCAGAGGATGGCCAGGGCTGGAGCTCAGGCTGCTGGGAGAGGGTAGGCAACCGTGTCAGTCATCTAAGCTAGCATTGCCAAAGAAATATCACTTAGTTAACAGATGTGGAACAGCCAGGCCATTCTCTTAGAGCACTTATCATGAGAAATGTGAAGGAGCTGAAAGCAATTATGACCAAAAATAAAGATTTTTACTGAGAAGGACATTTGGGTCACACTTCTTGCAAAGCCTTCTTATGCTTTTAGAAGCTCAGGAATTGAAGCTGTAGATGCTCATTATTGCTGGCTGAAAAATGACATGGGAAGGAGAAAGTGGTTTGCCAGTGCTTTTGCACTCTCTGGCACCAGGAGTACGAGGAGAATGAATCCCCAGGGCAGACTGAGAGAGAAGGAGCCTTTGTCTGCAATATGCTCTCAATATAAACTCCTACAATCCTAAAATGGAATACGTAATTCAGGGAATGTAAAGTCTGCTGCAGGAGGAGGATGAGTGAGAAGGCAATTTCACCGCACCCTTCTCTGTCCATTTGTACCAGACTACAACGCAAGATGGCACAACCACAGAAAAGATAGAGTTGAGGACAGGCAGGGTTGTAGGACTAGCACAGCCCGTGCCACCCTGTGCAGAGCAGCACAGATGAGCAATCGCGGGGTGGGGGGGGGAGTGCGGTCGGGTGGGGGGGTGATGGAAGTTAAAGGAAATTAAAGGAAAACAAATGCAGAACAGATGTCAGAAAGCACATTTTCCTTCAGAGAATAATAAATGCATTTGGTGGCCTTCCAGACAAGGTTACTAGGGCAGGAATAACAAGGTCATTTCATAAACAATTAGCTGCTCTTCAGGGTGAAAGTGAAATGCTAGCAGTGACCAAGTTGGACAGCTGACATAGGAACAAAGAATATATTCTTTCCTTTCCTTTGCACTAGGGACATTCCTCTTTTAACACCCTTATTTTCACAGTTAGTGTTTCCCTGCAAGAATTCCCTGATAAACCCCAATCCCTCTCTCCACTAAGGCCATCAGGATGAAGTTGGTTAATGTCTTCTCTGGTAGTTAGGGGAGCGTGTGTGCACGTGTGACATGGAATATATGTGTGTGATGTAAACTCTTCTCTGTTAGGAAAAGAAGACCACCAACATATTTGACCCATGGGCAATCGATAACTATTTTCCCGTTGGTTCTAGTTGTTGCTTCTGATCCTGGACTATGACTGAAAATGTGTTCAATGGCTCCTTAACCAAGACAGCCTCTCAGGTTGTAGTAAGGCCTTACGTACATTACTGGCAAACCTCTGTATTTTTACAATTCCTTTGGGAAAACACTTGGGTTCAGGTACCTAGAAATCTATCTAGCTCCCAGCTGTGTTATTCACCAGCTGATCTACAACTGTGCTGTTGCGTATTTTGGTAATTCACTTGAATTACTGACTAAACAATGCTTTCACTGATGATGTGAGAGTAGCTCAGACAGGGAGGAGGAGCATGAAATTACAAAGGATACAGAAAGAAGGTACTGAAATGCTTTCTTTTTTTTAACCTAAGTATGTCACCAGTATATTCTTAAAAGCTCATTATTATGATTGCAACTAAGAACGGCTGGGAGAACTATCCTCTTCTGTAAAAAATGCAGCAAAAATAAAGATTTTCATGGTGCTAAGCTCACAAGCATCCAGCAAGCTTCAACAAAATCTAAATACCTTTATTTCTACTATGGATTATCTAACATGCCAACATGCCCTATATAAACCTCTGCTGGCTATCAATTAGGACGCTTTTTATTCTCCAGAGTCAGGTAGAAAAGCTCTTGTTTAGATGTTTATGTATGTATACACATCCAGCAGGTCAAAGATAAAGAGTTTTATTTTCCTTCCAAAAATCTTGTCCATCCCACTCAAGGAAACAGTCTGCACTCTGCATTTACATGGAACAGATTGATCTTTGTATCAGATCCCACTGTCCAAAAGGGATTTGGTCTGAATGAGAATCAGTTGCCAAGTAGAAGAATGAAAGTAAACTGCTAACCCTGAGACTCATTAGCTCTTGGACTCAGACCAAATACAGAATAAAACAATATAGCAGCACTATAACCCATTGAGAAAGAAAAGCAGAGCACATTTGAATTCTATCAGCTTGGTTGCCTTGGCTTGACTTGGCTTTTTTATTCCATTTTTAAAAGATATCTTCTTGAATATCCTACTCCCTTTTTAGTACAAGCAAATAAGGGGTGTGAGGGCAAAGGGGGAAAAAGTCAACAAAAAAAGAGAGAAGGCAAAATCCATTCCTCTCACATTCTGGGGGCTTTTTTTCAAGTTAGGTTTGAAAGTCAACAAAAACAGCTTTTTCAGCAAAATTTGGAAAAACACAAACATTTTTTTTCTGTTTTGATTCATAGAGAAATACATAGAATTAAAATGAAGTCTCTATTTCAGTGCCTAGAAATATTTTGATCTAATCTAGACAAAAGAACTAATTTCATTTGTCTGCAAAATGGAAGGAAGCACAGAGCTCAGACACCCCTCACAGCCTGCAGGCTACAGAAAACTTGGAGAGGGGGTGGGTTGGAAGTTTTCAGGTTGGCTAATAATTTTCCTTAGAATTTACTCCAAGGCCAGTGCTGGATGCTAAGGTAGGTGTTTGATGCTTGATAAATGGAAAATGATGTGGCAGAACTCAGCTAGGTATGAGAAATGAGATGGTAGGTTTGTGATGACTTAAACAAAAACAGAACAATCGAACACTTCTCTTTTCACATTTTTTCAACATAAGTCTCCTTAGCCTCCTTTTGGTAATTGTAATTTATTTGTGGGCCCTTGTCTCTTGCAAAGGCTTGAGTCTTGGAAGAGGCTCCTGCTTATTGAATGCATTCGCCAGCAGCTTTCCTACCCTGCTGAGGTGAAGGCTCCCTACCCTCTCTCCATTAAACCGGGGGCATTAATGCAGATATTCCAGACAGCACTGCTTGCAACTAAAGCAGATGATTCACTCCTTGCACAAGCATTTTCCCTGGCAGATCCCTAGAGGCAATTTCCTTTTGATCAGTGGGAAAGAGCAACAGCAGGAGGGTGGGCTAGGAAGAAGGTAAAGTTTCAGTCACAGATTAACTGGGAAGGGGAAGGTAGATGTGGTCCTCACCTTCTGGGCACATACACATCAGGCTAAGGGACAAGTTTCTGAGAGGGGAGCTGAGAAAGAGGATAGAGCATGGATGAGATAGATAACACATGAGAATATGGTGAAAAAGACCTAAAAGTGTGGACTGAATGAGTTGGAATGACATAAGTTACACACAGGAAGCCATATACAGGCAAGCTATAACACTGCTGGCATACCTTAGCTATAAGTAAAAAATTTATTGCAGGTGATTGAAGTGCAAAACCAGCTTAAAGTACTCAGTGATATGAAACAACTGCAAACCATACCAACTACGGGAAGGATTCATGGATTTACAGCCAGCATTGTACGGACAACAAGTCCATGTAAGGCACTAAACCAGGTTCAAATATAAAATGCAATTAAATCCATGCAAATGAATCTGTGAGTGCTGATACCAACATATTTTATCCAGAATGACAGGAAATAATTTAAAGCCAAGAGGATTTACAAGGAAACAATGGGACAAGACTAAGTTAAGAAAGTTGTTGTGGATACTCTCTCTTCTACAACCACCTTCAGACCTTTTGGGACACCTCTACTGAACATCAGTAGAGCTTTTGCTTCTTCTATCCATTTGATAGCCAACATGGATTACTGGTATGAACATTAAGAATGTGAATCTTGTATCATCACACAACTGCAACCTGATCTTCTCAGAAGCTCGCCCATTGCAAAAGTGGTCTTCTTTCCAAATTGTGTGAACAGTGAATTCTCAGTCTCTCAAAAATTCTCAGTCTCCAAGGCCTGCTTCAACTGCTGCGTTTGGTGCAGAGCCTACTATAGGACACTTGATCAGTTGGTTAAAAATCTCTGGGAACTCTGTTCTTGGACCAAACAATAAAAAATCCCTTACAAGGTGTGTTCCTGTAAAGTTCTTTCGGGTAGGAACCAAACTGCTTGAAGTTGCATAACACCACATGTACTTTCATGTATATTTTGAGTATTTTACAATACAGTCCTTTGGCAAGGAACTTCTATTATAATTGATGTAAATATGTGACGACTGTGATTTGGAAAAGTCTAGTCAACTAATAAGTCCTGTAATTATAACAAATGATAGCTACTGAGAAGCAACACAGACACACGAGTAAAATCCCTCTCACTCCAAGGAAAGCACAGTATAGTTCAAATTGCAGAATATAAACTTTGTTTTGTGAACTGACCTGTAGTTACAAATTATCTTGGCAGCAATATAGGTAATAATATGTATGTTAAAAACATGAATCTTTTCCTTATATTTATAGATGGCTGCAATGTTAACCTCTCGGGAGCTTTTTATTCTTTTTCTTAATTCCAGAACTTGTTACCCTACCAAGTCCCTTGAACAGTGAATTTTGATGACTCCTCACCAGTGCCAGATCTACCAGATCTGTATACAGCAAACGTAATTTTCAGAATGATAGTTTTTATTTTGCAGATCTCTTTGTCTCTTTCCATTAATAAATCTTTTCTTTTGTATAACCAATAGGACATAAAAATCAGATAGGATATTTATATAAGATAGGACACATTGTAAAATGTTCGTATTAACAGGTAATCTTTCTTACATGAAAAAAATCATGTTGTTCTTGCCAAGCAAAGCTGGTTTATGTGTGGGCATTGGATTTGGGAATTTTACCTGGACAGTTTCATCCAGTTCAAAATTTTGATTGTATTTCCTTACAAATGCAATTTGAGTCTGTCTAGTTGAGCCTGTTGCTTTGTCATGAAACCCCTACCTAGAATAACAGTGTTTTAGCTTATTGTTACTTTCTATGTTGTCACGGTTTAAAGCTGGGCTGGCTGTTAAGCGAACGACAGACGCTCTTTGCTAACCCCCTCCCTCCCC
>VZSC01009261.1:46794-78854 GCA_013398225.1 Steatornis caripensis | reverse complement strand
TTCACGGATCAGGATTGAAGGCAGAAGAATCAGACAGAGTCCTCCTTGGATGCCGGCCATAGAAGAAGAGGGTGAGACCCTCGTGATCTCTCAGCTTTATATCTAGTATGACGCATATGGGATGGAATACTCCCATTCGTCAGTTTTGGGTCACCTGTCCGACCCGCTCCTCCCCACTGCAGAGTCCCAGGTGTGACCCCTTCTCTGCTCTTTTAGTTCTGGTGCACAAGAAAGTTAGCAGAAGCAAGCATTGACCTTGGTCTCCACAGGGATAACTATAAGCAAGGGCCTTTCTGCATACCATTCCTACTGGTGTTCCAGCACTAACTATAAACACCGAGCCTTATCACTGCTAGAAGCAGCTACTGTCTGGAAAAACACGCAGTTAATGTCAGAGAGTGCAGCTTCCACTGGATGGAGTGGATTTGATATCTTCCGCATGTCTGAGAACGCTTGAAAGAGCTCTGAGAAAGACTTGCTTTCTAGCTTTGTTTCTAAAGACTTCAGTAAAGCTGTACAAATAAAAAAAATCCTCACCTTCTTCCTTACCAGTGCAGGGAAATATTAAACCACAGAACCATACAGCTCACTTCTGAGGTAAGAAACCCAAGAGCATGCTATTACGTTGTCATTAGGACAATGAGACACATTTGAAAAAAAAAAAAAAAGCTGAGAGAGAATATAACAAAATCCTGCCAATTATGTTCTGGTACATTCATCATCAATGTATATTAAATATCAAAAGAAGAAATAAAACAAAAAGCCTATTACTGGAGGAGCTAAAAAGGTGAAAACTTTTCTCATTCAAAGGAAGTATAATTTCTTTAATTGCTTTAGGCCTTCAACAATTTTTTTATGAACATTGGAAATTCTGATAAAGTGGCTTTCTGAAATAAAAACATTCCCCTATATCTGCTATTAAGCAGTGAAGTGAACTGTATGGAAAGTCTTGAGCTTGCAAGCAGCATCATGCCTCTGACTGGCATGTTACTTTCAAAGTGCAGCTTATTGGCACCCAAAGATGAGCTGCTATAGTCGTGGGTTGACAGTTCACCAAGACCTGCCAATGAAAAAAACCCATTCTAGATGCACTATCTTGAGAGAGATGCTCAAAAATGTTTTAAAATTTCCTGATTGCATGGAAGATCAGAGAGTGGATCCTTTTTGCATTGCCTGCATGGATGGGCTTCTCAATAAACCATTTAGATATCCAGATTACTATGCATGCCAAAATTAGGAGCTAAAATCTGGGAAAGTACAGGCTTATATGCCTGAAATTAGATGTACAACACTTCAGGCAGAAACTTACCCAAGTAGCTAAATGTGTAATAGAGATGCATCAACAATCCATAGGGATATACTGGTCTTTTCTGAACTGACTACCCTGGTACTAGTCTCTTGGCAAAAGCTATTTAGGATTGGATATTTTTGTATTCAAGTTTCTGCAAGGGCATGATTTGCTGAGTGTATTCAGATCATGCCTAACTTTTCCAGTTTCTACTGAGTTAAAATAATATTAGTAGTGGGAGTTTTATGTATCGACTGGTGCATAAATCACCTAGTCAAGAGCCCAGAAAGTGGAATGGAATTTATTTGAATATACATATTAATGTTAATAAAGGCAAAATCAGCAGCTCCTGAAACAGTATTTTCTTTGTAGAATTTCAATATGGATCATCACTTTCTGCTTACTTTACTTGAGCCCACTAATCTATGCTTTTGCAAGCATAAATCATTTGGAATTTTTGTATGTTGGATAATGCTAGCAGTGATTTGAAATGAAAAAATCTTCATTCGTGTAGTATTAGGTGGAAACAGAGGTTATCTTTCATATAAAACTTCAGAGCAACTATAAATCATTGTTTGAAGGAAAACTGTTGTATAATATTTGAAATGGGAGTATTTTTCCATGTTTCCAAGCAACATGAAGTGCATGGTGCTATTTACCAAGTTATTTCCTCATTTTTATTTTTCTCCACAAGGGATTGATATTTCAAAAGTGACATTAGAAATGTCTACTACTTTTCAGGAAAATCTCATTTTAATTCTGTGTATGATTTCCATAAAATCTCATTCACCTCCAAGGACATTTTGAACTCTGTGTGAGATCTGTCCTGGCCACATCAATGTTTGAGTTGCATTCTCTTTAATCCCTCTTATCATTCCTCATTTGGATTTGCATTGTATACAAAAATACTCCATAAACTTTTAGACTTCAGAAATCTACAGATTTAAAGACTTCAGAACCAACAGTCCTCATGGGCCAAGCAAGAGCCCATTTTTTTCTTCCCTTATTGCTAGATGGAGATCACCTGCCCATCTCCAACAGATCTCAAGTTCCAAAAGAGCTTGCTAGATCAGGACTGTCTTTCTGACAGCACCAACCTAGCTAAGAACTGGGTTGGTGAGGTAACATCCACATATGACATCAGCAACATCCTGAGATGAAGCACTGCTCCAGCACTGTGATTTAAATGTTTTATAGGAAAATAAAAATTAACAGCTTGATTTTAGGCAGAATCTTATACAGTCATGAAATGATAGCAGGCTGACTAGGACTAAAGTGCCTTCAACTGCTGCAAGACAAACCAAAAGGCTATGTGCATGGATATATGGCCTTTTCCCTGACTGAATAGCGCTGAACACAGGCAAAACTCGTTTAGAGTTGAAAACTGTCAGCAGTTGACCAAATGATGATGAATCTGGTTGCCTATAAAGATAATTCCTGGAGTTTTATCTTTCAGTATTTTACAACCCATTGTCAGTGCTTCACAGGATGGCATGAACTCTGAATGCTTGTAGTATTTATTGATACCATATGTTAATGTATAAGTAAATGGCCAAACAAAGACTAATAAGACTCATAAAATAAAAAGAAGTGTTGGTCAGAGAGGATTTTTGGGATCTTTCGCAAAGTGTTTCTCATGCTTTAAGACCGAGCTTGTCATCTGGAGAAGAAAGTGCAGAGGCACCAGGCATGATGTATCACCTATTTTCCCCATAAAACAGTATTTGTGTTATAGGAACTGCAATAATCTACAGAAGATTAACAAGAAGATGCCAAAAAAGAAACAAGCCAAGCTCTATCACAGGGATTTCTCAAAAAAAAAAATTCTGACGTGGTCAGAATTGATTTCATACGTTTGTTTACATTAAGCAAGAAGTGTACCAATTTTCCTCTAAGAACTCTCAAGACAATAAGTATTATTTAGTTTCTATAAAACATGCAGTGGAATTTCTAAGCTTCTTGATGACAGTCATAATTGGAATAAAAACAACGAGGTTTTGGAAGCATTGAGCAATTCAAAGTGTAACTGCTGCAAAATGTCAGTCAGCATCCATTTCCATTCAGTATCAAAATTCATCCATTTCAGACAGTTGAGCACTTGGAATTCAAAATATTACCTTTTCACCATATGTAAATCATGGAGTAGAATTGCATTACACATGATATTGTGAGTTGTCTCTTGGTGACATGAATATTGATTATGAAACAGAGCAGCTCTATCTTTAGCATCATAAAGCACTCCTAAAATAATTCCTAAAAACCAAAATTAATCACCACTAATCCAAACTTTAAGCCCTGAAAAAATATATTGCAAATTTCTGGGCAATGGATGGTATTTTTATTGTCTCATAATTTCGTCCACTCTCTGACTTATCTTCCCACTCTAGCTGAACTCAGGAGCAATGTCTGCATCACATTCAGAGAGGTGCTTAGAAGAATAGTGTAGCTTGATCTGGACTTTGAGGATCACGCTGCCCAAACCATGCAAGGTGTCTGTGTTTAGCATTGGACTCTACATCCAGCTCAGTTATTCTGAGTCCTTGTTCTTTATATAGGGCCTTCTAAGGAACGAGTTTTTTCTCTCCTCCCAGGCTGGCATATAATTATGAGAAAGAGAACCAGGAAATGAAGTGCAAAAGCACACGAAATTGGGAGATGTGTTTGTATATTCAGGCTCCTGTGCAACTTCTGAATGCTTGTTGCAGAAAACGTCAGGAAGGCCCAGAAGATGGCAAGACATGAAAATTACAGCTATATTAGGGTAAAGTACTTAATTCATTCCATTATTAAAGTTTTCCATGACATAAAAATCCTTGAGCTGAGAGCATAAAATTTTAAAAAGGCAAGGCTCCTTTGGATGATCAGGTGGAAAATATAACACACCCACCATATAATGCCAGAGCATGTAATACTTTCTATGAAAACTGCACATTGTGATACCAAGCCAAAATACATTAACTATTTGTTCCAAAGTTTCAAAAGAGACCAGTGATATGACATTTTATTTTCAGAAAATCAGGTCATTCTAAGGGCATATTAGGTTGGACAACCAGAAGCCAATGTATTTTGAAATCCTAGGAACATTTGAAAAAAAAGTAGTCTTGGTTTTAATCTGATAAATTTCCTGAGTGTAACCCTTTACCTCCATATAATATAAAAATTCTGCTTGCAGTTGCTATGCAGTCAACTACTCACAGTCAACATCATGTTTTCCAGATTCTATTTAGCATAAAGACAAGTAAATTAGGAAAAAAAAACCCCAAGGAATTTATTCCTTGTGTGCTATACCCCTTTTTTGTCTGAACAAAGATTAGGTTTTAACTGAGGCAGGATGGTGAGACACTGATATTTCCATTTAATCCACTCCTGTAAAAAAAACGTAACTTTAATTTCAAGATTCCAAGAGTAGGATTTGTTTGCTGTGAATAGGCTGACAGAGGCTATGATAACACATAGCCAAAGCAAGAGGTGGAGGAAAACATGTTATACATTTTGTAATTACACACATAGACTTTATTATACCCATCACAGATACAAGCATTATGTTTGGAACAAATCCTTTGATGAGCTGTCCAGCATTTTATCCCTGACTCCAATCTAAAATTATGATAATGACAAGGAATCCAAACTCTTCACTAGAAAAAAAACAAACTTAAAGATAGAGCTCTGGAAACCTTCTACAGTAAATTAAAGATTAATCAAGAGTGTAGTAATTGCTTTATCCTTTGTTGGATTAAAAATATTTTAATTTCATGTAATAAATTCAAAAAGCTGAAGAGATTGCTGCGAGTTGGAGTGTGAGTGCCACTCAGTTCACTGTAAACATGATTAATTTTTAACTTAGCCATTCTAGTGCCAAGTGTTGAGGAAACCAGAGGTCAACCAGGCATTACAATTTGATGCTCAGTTTCTCCATTCCCAGGACTTTTAAACTTTATATATGAAACTATGGAAGAGGCTGCCTTTGCCTCAGGATGAATGTGGAATCAGTATCAAGGCAATGAGTAAGTGGCCAGACACCATATCCAATAGATTGCTTGTCTTCTGTGTGTAGTTCTAGTGTAAGGAAGAAGGATGTTTCAGTGGGTATGACAGAGGTTTGTAATGCTGCAGAGTGGAACACGGTTCTTGTTCTGCTGCACATTTCCTTGGTCACATCACATAATGCTCAGGGCCAGACGGAAAGTGTGCTTGGGTGTAGTGACTCTTAACACTTCCATGCCTGACTCTCAAGTACCCAATCACAAGAATGCAATAATGCTGAGTGAGACACCAGGGGCTACATGGCTCCTTTGTGAATGGCTGCTTTCCACCCAAAGCAGACTGGTGCTCAGACTGGTTGGACACAGTCCCACAGAGAGACAGCAGCTTCAGAGAAACTCTTTTAAAAACACCACAGAGGACAAAACTTAGCACTACAGCCTACGTTAAGCACACACCCACTTGGAGTGTAGATGGGGCAGATAGATACATGTATGGCTCTGACCACTGTATCAACCATGTATCTTCTTATGCTTCAATAAGATCAGCTTCAGACAAATCTGCTTCTACCTAAAAGATCTTGTCATCATACACAAGATGTTATAAAACATCGGCAAGGACTTGTGTGGCTGATTCGATTTTTGCTGCAATATGAACATCACTGTCACAGTACTTCTATAAGAAGGTCTTACAGGACCAGTAGGTAAAGGCATGGCACATAGTCGTTGATGCACACATGGTTCTAGCTTGTGCCCCCTTAACTGTACATTCACAGTCTAGATTTCCACAAGGTGTACTAGGAGAAGTAGGCACGTAAAACTGGGACTCACTAGAGCTACTATTTTAACAGAGCTTACACACACAGGATCAGAGGAAAGACTCCGGAATTTATTTTCTGTCCCAAGCTGGTCATTTTTTACTCTGGGTTTGATGCCTACATAAAATGGGTTTTAAAGTCATAAATCTCTATACGTGTGTGTATATATATATATATAGAGAGAGAGAGAGAGAGAGAGATGTATCTCTTGTGTTCAGCTAGTGGAGCCAGGCTGTCCTCAGGGTATTCAGAACCACATCACCCATGTTTACAGAGGTAAGGTTCATCTTTCCCACCAAAGCAGTGACACTTTTGAGACAAATGAAACATTCAGAAGATCCAGGGAAAGGAAGTGGGAGGTTTCATGCCATGTGGACCTGTGATGAGAATCTTCACTTGGAAGAGGGAGAACCAGGCATGTTGCTGCTACCAAAACCGCTACACAATTAACTTGGGTATCTGGAATCAGAGTCCCATGTCCCAGATGAGAAATTCTTGATGTGTCTTCCCACAGGTCCACTACAAATTTGTATGGCTGAAGGGAAGAATGACATCTAAGTAAACCAGTTACATGTCCTGGATGAGCCCAGAGGGCATAGGGGGTGCTGTTGACTTGTAGCAGTTGTAGCAGGAGAAATGTGAAATCTGCCTTTTGGGGAGAGAAGTCTGAGTACATGTACGAGACCATCTACAACGGGGTAAGGCTGCAGCAACCCTGCAGGCATCATGAGGCTCTAAATGGAAAATGCCTGTAGCTCTTTGCTAGGGTTGAAAAAGACAAGAAAAACCAAATCCGACCCACAAAATGGGGCCATTTTTAACTCATCCCCACCTCCCCCAAAGACACTATATTGCCTTTAAAGAAATCTAAGACTTTGACTCATTCTATTTTGGAAACAAAGGTAGCAACAGAATAATTCTTTAGGAGACCATGGGTATAAGTAAGAGTAATCTCTGCAAGGCAGCAATGAGGAGCAGCCTCCCAAATAAACTGGTGGAAGGCTTATTACAAGTCATTTACAGCAAGAGTAGACAATGTGGTAGGGAATAAATGACCTGGAATTAAATGAGAGTGGGATTTGGACAAATAACCTAAGACGACTTTTTCCACCTCTGATTTCTTTGTTTCTACAGAGATTATGAAGAAAAATAAAACTAAACCTCTGGCACAGTAGTTTATATACCAGTGTGTGGGGTCTTAAAATCTGTGTTTCAAAAGAATGTAAATAGCACATAGTAGAGTTCCTGGTCAGCAAAGTTTTATTTCCATTATAAGATAAAATACAAATATAACATACCTTATTCTGAAATGGTGCAGTACCATCAGAGTCACTTCCTTATGTGTCCAACTGAGGAAAGGAGGAATTGACAAAATTCAATTCAAAATTCAAAAGCTCTGAGTTAATCAGAGTTTCTCTTGGTCCAAAAACACAACAGAGTTTTGACTCCACAACCACAGGATAAAACATATCTAGAGGGAGACATATTATCTTAGACACATGTTGGAGTCCATCTAAGGAGTAAATCAGCTTCTAGAACTGTGTGTCTCTGTGAACCATCAGCAAAGGAAATTTTCTAACACTCATTTCTCTAAATGCATACAACTAGGTAAGATGAAATTGCTACACATTACTCTGTTTTGTATTATCAACATGAGGTTGTGCTTCAGACTTCATGGGTTTCACTTCTAGGCTGAGTGGGTAGTCTTCTGGAAAATCACCACGAAGGAAACAGTAGGTTAGAATGAGAAAAATGCTTTACAGTGAAGTTTTGCAAGACTTTCACTGTTTTGCCTTTTAAATGTCCCCTTTAGCACATACTTTTACATATTCTTCCAGGGGCTTGCAGAGTTGTGCTACACCATTGTTTTTAGAAACGAGCACAGATGTTTGCTAACTTCTTCCCTTCTAAGTTAACAGATACAGAGTAAAAACATTAATGCCGATGTCTAGTCAGGAATATGTCTCATCAATATATCAATAAATATTTTTGGGATGCTTTCAAATCCTGTGAAAAGTTGCTTTCATCAGGAGTAGGTAAGACTGCAGAACTGTGAATTCAACTCTTCCTGATGAGATATTCCTTATGGGCAACACCAAAATAACCACAAATTGATGAGATGTTTTAGTTCAAGATGAGAAAATAGCAATCTTACAATATATATGCTGTCAAAAGTGGAAGACTTTGGGCCTGTTATCTTGTGGTGTCCCTGAAACTCAACCTACAAGTGGCTGAGCTGACACTAGCTGAGCATCAAACTCAGTGATCTTGGACCTCTGCAGGAAAATGGGCCACATGAGCTGTTTGGGGAGCCACATTAGCGGTATGTTTATTTTCCCATTTTAATCTGCAACGTTGCTCAGCCTCTCTTCAGAGATCAAACAGCTTGGGAGTGAGAAGAAAGCACAGCCTCCAGCTGATGCTATATCATGCAATGCCATGACTCTGTGCTTTTTATTCATATCTCTATTCTTTCAATGTGAATACAATAGTAAATGCAAGTGTATTTCATTTAGTGTTTGGCAGCATTGATGTATTCGTGCGTTATCTTAACTGTCATGGTGAGAACATAATTGCTGTGCCCAACAGAAAACATGGAAGCTTTGGAAAACAGACAATATAACTCATTGATTTCTCCATATAAAACATGACCAAAGCCAAGTGAAACTAATGTAAAAGTACTTATAGGCTTCCTGAGCTTTTGATTAGACTTTTATTTAAATATAAACATATGATTTTCGGATTCTTTGAGAACGTACAATTGAATTAGTTACTCTCCATGTTCTGAAGCCATGAAACCATTTTTTCAGGGAAATCATTAAAATTTAAACACAGTTCATGTTAGTTAACCCACTCCACGCTAAAAAAAAAAATAAGGAAATATTTTAAAGGAATAAATTCAGCATTAAGTCCTACTAGCTTGACAACTGTTGTGATTGAATCCCAACCAGTAGCTCAGCTCCACACAGCCGGTCACTCACTCCCCACTTCACTGGGATGGGGGAGAGGATTGAAAGCATAAAAGTGAGAAAACTCATGGGCTGAGATAGAGTTTAATAGGTAAAGCAAAAGCCATGCATGCAAGCAAAGCAAAACAAGGAATTCATTCACTACTTCCAATCAGCAGCCATCTCCAGGAAAGCAGGTCTCCATCATGCATAATGGTTACTTGGGAACACAAATGCCATAAATCTGAACATCCCCCCTTCCTTCTTCTTCCCTGCAGCTTTTATTGCTGAGCATGCCATCATGTGTTATGGAATATTCCTGTGGTCGGTTGGGGTCAGCTGTCCCAGCTGTGTCCCCTCCCAACTCCTTGTGCACCCCCAGCCTCCTGGCTGGTGGCGTGAGGAGCAGAAAAGGCCTTGGCTCTGTGTAAAGACTGCCCAGCAATAACGGAAACATCCTTGTGCTATCATCACCACTGTTTTCAGCACAAATCTGAAAGATAGTAGCTATTATGGAGAAAATTAACTATGTCCCAGCCCAAACTGGTGTAATACACAAGCTGTGGACAGAGCAGAAAGCCAAAATCTGTTGTATTTCCCAGAATCAGAGAGCTGATGAGGCTGGAAGGCAGCTCTGGAGGCAGTGCAGTCCAAGCTCGTGCTCAAAGCATAGCTAGCTACAACAGGGTCCTCAGGACCATGTCCCTTTGGGTTTTGGTTATCTCCCAGGACAGAGACTCTACACCCTCTCTGCTTCGGTGTTGAACCACACTCACAGTAGTAAGTATTTTCTTATATTTAACAGAATCTCCTGTAATTTGGTTTGTGCTCATTGCCATTGTGTAGATCTATTCATCTGGGTTGTGATCTAGGAACAGCTGTGATCCCTCTGGCCAGTTGTAGATTATCTGAACTGCTACGAAGTCTAGTAACTGCATCAAATAGTGTCCAAGAATCATTAAAGGATTCTTTGATAATTGCTCAGATGTAACTATTTGCATTTTATGCAGGAGGAAACATGCTTTTCTAACATGGCACTCTTACTCCTAAAGGAATTCAACACAACTTCAACTGTTACTGTTTTGTGCCAAGAGGTTTGTTTTAATTGAATGGAGGGAGTTTTCCTATTTCTAAAACTTATTGCTTCTTTTCACTCTAGCCATTGTTTCTAAACTACAACTGGTTAGAAAGTGTATATGCTTTCTTTATCCACAGAAAATTACTAAAAAAGATCAAAGTATCTATGTCAGTAAATTCTTTTGTCAGTCAAGAAAAGGAAAACAATAGCTTTGAGACAAAATCCATTTTCCCCCCATGTATCATATTTCTGTGGCTGGAAAAACACAAAGCTGAAGTTAATTTTCTTAGAAAAAAAAAACTTTTGTGGGTAATTGTCAATCATTCTTAGCTGAAACTCTTTACTTCACTACAATTATAGATTTGTTTCCCAAACTTTCCTCTTTCATGTGAAATAAGTGACAAATTCTTTGACTGAACAACAATACAGGAAATAATAGTCACTTCATACGTTTACATATTTTTCTATGCATTCTGAAAAGACAAACACACTACCATGTACATGACTATGGGTGTAATTCTGTGTTCCCAGTACTGGTGTTAGTTCTAGTCCATCTGTTTTTACAAGGACTCTAGATTCAGACATGTATGTACCTGGAAAAGCAAACCATTTCCTAGCAATGTCTTAGGAATCAGAGAAAGAAATATAACTTTAGTCACCTCCCACCAAAAAAAGGTCCATCTTTGCAGCAAATTCTCAATTGCTTTCTTTCTTACGGCTGTAAAAGACTGGATCAATGCAATTCCCATCACTTCCTTCTGATGACTGCACAGTGTGCCACCTTCTGATGACTTCCTGATGGAAGTAGTGTTCTCCTTCATGCAGTTTCCACTTTCAATCATTTTATTTAATCTCTTTTATATTCCCACTTGTACTACTATGAAGCATCTCTCTTTTTTGTCTTTTTTTGAGAATGTGTCCTTGCCAACATATAATCAATTATCAAAACTCTTTCAGCAGACATTTATTTAATAATGTATGTTATAATTTGAATAATGTTTGCTCATAGATCTGCCCCTTAAAAGGAAAACCACAGATGCAGTATGTTGTGAAAACCATGTAGGTAATAACCGTGGAACACTGAAAATTGGGAAGTTTATACTGGCAACAGTTGTTATGAATAATATCTAAGGTAAGAAACATTTTGATAATTTCCTAGTTGGAAGATTTTATGGGTGTTTAGCTAATAAGATTTTTAAAAATACAGATTATTAAAAAAAATTCAAAAGTCTTAAAAGTTAAAAGCCACTAATTCATTAGTCTGCTCCTATTGTTCCTGGTGGTTGATATTTCACTTTGTTTCAGTGCCCACATGGTATTATGGCAATGTCACAACCAGGAAGAAGTGGGAAGTCTTTTGAACAGGATCCTCACACCCAAGGCTGGTCCTTTCTGCATAAGCATCAGATGATAGATACTACTTTCCTAACTAGCCCTAACTAGCCCATTTTCAGGTTCTTGCAATTAGTCTCCACAACTACTTTTAAAGTCTGTAGCAAACCATAGTAATGCAAATGGAGAAAAGTGTGATCCTGAGACAGAGGAAAAAAATGAAAGTCAGAAAATTTGTGTAATGATTTCTTACTGAGACACAAGTGATAGGGCAGTAACTTCTTATATTAGACTGACATGTGTGTACAGTGGATGATGAGGATATTTTGATAAGGCACTCTTTGAGACAGGATCTTTCTCACCCTAAGGACTGTGGCGAGGCATGTGAGACATTAATGGTGATGGTGTAGGCAAATTCATTGACATTTTTCCAATGAAATGAGATCTCCCCAAAGTTCTGTGGGTCCTATCCATCTTAGTGCTACACGAAATCATAAACAAAAATCTGTTATCAATGAATATGTTCAAGGAAAGATTTCCTGTGCTGGTTTCAGAATGGTACGTTTAACATCTGTTAGTCATCTTGGCAAGTCAAGGATGTTGTGACTAGGAAAATGATAAAAAATTGCTGACAAGTTCAAGCTTTGCAGTAGTATTTATGTGATTCTAGTATTAACAATATTAAATTTACATGTTGATTTCTACATACATAAGCCTGTTTTGTAATTATGTCATCTACTGTTCTGTAAAAGGCTCTGAAGCACGTATTCCAGAAATACAGAAATCACACCAATTTCTTCTGTTTTGGAGTGAACAGAAATCACTTCTCTCCTTCAATACAGTATAGAGAGTACTTTCTGTTATATAAACTGCTCGACAATTACTCCAGATACAGCTGTACTAGTTATACTTATGCATATTTTCATTTTTGTGCATATATATACATATGAAGTATGTTTAGCAAATGCATATGTTCAGGGACCTGGAAAATAACAACCATTTGAGTTTGAGCAAATTTTGTATAGATCAATGTACATCTCATAATTTCATATTTCAAATGTTTATATGCTGATTTCAAATTTGCAGCCTTGGTGTTTCTGAAAACACGACTAAAAGTCAAGTCCTGGGATGTGTAAGTATGGTACACACTACATGAGATAAATTAGCTACCAGCTGCAAAGATTAAGGTGCAGCTTTGATATGGGCTCAAAGGTCAGCAGCAGGGTATGGTGGAAAGGTATACACTTTAAGGTCATGGCTTACATCTGGGTAACAGAATCTCCAACAAAATGAGCTCCTCCTGGCTTCTGTTCCAGTTTGGGAGAGATGGAAGATTATTAGCATACAAAAGTCTTCAAAAGAAATGTTGCCTTCTTCACCTCTGGATTGCAAGAGCTCCTGTTCAAACCATACTCAGTGGACACTATTGCTGAATTGTGGGTGTTAGCCTTTCAATACAAAACATTTTACAAAAGTCATGACACTGATCCTTTTTGTCTCAGATGGTGCATATTTGGCCATGTCCTATGCCTAATTGTAGAAAATTTTACAATAGATTAACTTGTCCAATAATTACAATAAAATAGTAAAAAATATTGATTTATTAACTGCTTCACTCAAATTTGCTTGCAATCACCATGGAAAAGACCGTAAATTAATTAAAAACCAGCTGCATTTCTAGTTAGCGTGCTTTAAAGCATTGCAAAACCGAATACCTGTCCTGTATTTTCGTACAGCTTGCATGTACATGTGCATAGGTGGGACAGCCAGAATGGGTTTTCCCTAATATGTGAAAGAAGGGCATTTCTTCCTGTAAATTTTCCCCAATCATATTCAGTGAACATGGGTAAGACACGATATGCGCGAAAAACAATACAGTGAAAAGTTAGCAAAGAAAGGATATGAAATAGTGCTGAGAGGTTCATTTTTGTACCATTCCTCTTCCTGTTGCATGGCTCTGAGTGTCCATGCAGAAGGCATGTGCTGGGATGTCCCTAAGGGAAAGGAAAAGGCATCTTTAGAAGCTGATCAAATGGGTCCCTTTGAGAGAGCAGGTTTTCAGGGAGCAAAAGTCTGAAAAACTGTCCAAGACACCACAAATTCTAGCCAACACTGTTGAATGGGTTATTTACACTACAATTTAAAATCCACCTCCCAGGATCTGCAGATTCATGTTAATGGACATCTGCAAGACTTTCACCTAGAAGTATTTTTAAGGCACTAGAAAAATGCATTCCTGACAACAGAGGCTTTCAAGTTGCATCTGTAATTGTACACTAAGCAGGGACCTCTCTGTGTTTCTGAGGTCAGCCAGTCAGACTCCACCTACCCACCAAACCCTCTCACCCTCCAATGCAGGGTTGTCACAGCCAAAATGGGGATGAGAATGGTCCCCTCCCTGTGCTAACTCTAAGTCATACCTGGAAACTATCTGAGAATGTGAATTGTCCCAGTGCAACATGAACCAGGCTACTGAATTACCAGTATAGGCAATTGCGTCCCAGCAGTCAGGGACATGTCCTGACATTTTAAGCACCTTTGAAAAAGAACCCCAGGAAACACCCTAGCAGATACACCCAAGCTTGACTGGCTTACCAAGATGCTTCCTTTTTATTTAGCTCCAGTGTGATTTTCTGAAATACTAAAGTGTACTAAACATTATTTGTGTTGATTTTCTGCAAAATTTGGTGCCAAAAGCCCTACCAGTTCTGCTCGTGCTCACTTGCAGACAAGTCCCTCTTCCAGATAAACACTTTATCCCTCCACCTCCAATTTCCTTCCTCTGGGTCAAGTCATTCCTACAAAGAGGCGTGTCCAGCTCCACATCCTCTCTCCTGCTCTCTGCAGAGGAACTTGTCTTCTCTCTGCTGCTTGGCAGGAGGTTTTTAAACAGGTTGTTAACATCTGGGCAGGTCTTGAGCTGGGAGTTATTCTCAGGACTTCATATTGCAGCTCAGGGCTTCTGTCCTTGGCACCTGAGCTCCCACGGCTGAACGCTGCCCACCACGAAAGCAGTCCCTTGCCCTACACGGGCAATGTGAGGGGGTGATTTACCCTGACGAAGGCAAGAGAGGGCCAAACCTTTTGAAACATGGCTGGAGAAGACTAGTGAGAGCCTTGTCCTGCCAGAACATCTGCACAGGCATGTCCCCCAACTTCATTCGCTGCTCTCAGCTCTTTGCAGTCCTGAAAAGTCATGGGTGGCATGAGCTGCTCATCCGAACCCTGTTGTAGCAATGGAGAGTGACAAGGCACCCCAGAGAGTCAGTTGGCCTGTTTTAATAAGCTACTTAGGGAAAAAATCGGTTTTGCCCTAAAAATTCTGTTTTCCTCCACTGACTACAAGCGCACCCCAGAGCAGTGTTATAGGCACCAGGCAGAAAGTTCACACATTTTCTACTTGGAAATTCGTCTGCTTTAGAAGTGTGAGTCTAGATTATAGGGACCACTGTGACCACCCAATCTGATCTATTCCTTCATAATCTGTTAACCTGAGAAATTCATTCAGGAAAACAACTCCTCTTAACTGAAAAGTAGAATTACTGGAAAGCAAAATTACTAAAAAGAAAATTGGTTTTGTCTTAGCTCAAACCGGGACAGATCTTAAAAAATCCCCACTTTCACTGCCTCCACTGGCCAAACACCTATGCTGTTAAACATGCCTATAGCAGTTCTGAACCGTCTTGTCCCAACATCCTATTTCTTTATAATTTTATCTAACAGACTGAACAACACATGTAATCAATGTGTTTTGTGTCAGCACTTATAAATTGTGGTCAGGTAACTCCCGTCCCTCTCCCTTGAGATCCTGGGCACTTCCATCTATAGGGCATGTTTTCAAAGGTCATTAAAAAAACAGTTTGAGTCAAATCTCGACAAATAAATAACATTGATGTTGCTTGAAGAACAGATGAGTGAAATGTTTAAAATGTTAGATACTATTTATTATTTTTATTACACATTCACCATTACAGGACATTGGCTTTTTTAATAGTCCTAATTTATTCAAGCAAGGGACAAGCAGAGTTTACTGAACAGAGATCCTCAGTTTGTCCCTACCACATCTCCCCTAAAAACAATTTACTGAATGTTAATTCCAAGTGACCTGTAAGAGAAAGGTAAATTAAATACCAGCTTAATGACATAGAAATTTTCAGTTGGCCACTGTGTACCTCAGCAATGAACGCACACTTTCATGAGTAGAGAGGCTGCCACTTCTAAGTCTAAATTTAGAGAGGTGGTATATTTTTCTTACAAAGTATGACTTGATTTCTACTCTGGAAACAGACAGCTGATTCTCAGGAATAAATATCTATCACTTTCCATCATGACTAATTTTCAAGGATATTGCTGCTGTTTTCATGGAGTTGAAGAGGATCTGACCTCTGTTGATCTCTGTGGTCCACTTTGAAGTGCATTGGTGGCCAGCTATTACTGTTTACAGGTATTTATATGGTTTGAAAGCTAAAGGAAAAGAAAGTCCTTTTGGTGCTAGGTGCTGTACACATGAAAATGAAGGGTGGTCCAGAGGATGAACAGGTAGTCCAGGAATGGCATCAGAATCTGATGTTCTGCAAGGTTCCAAAAAAAGAGAAAACAAACTAATAATATTATTCCAACAGTACCTTCATGCATATTTATTTTAGTTATTTACAGACTAATTTTAGCAACAGTGAAGGAAAATTTTCAAAGGCAAAAAGGTCAGGCAGACATCCCGCCATGGAGGAAAGCCTATGTAAGTCGTGTCAAATTTCTTTCTTGTCTTAAAATTTTTTTCCCCACAGCTCTACAGGAGTCACACTGCTTCGCCAGGAGAGCAGCCACATCTGAAGTGAAATGTTGATACTGTTTAGCACTTGAGCCATCATACACGTTATGTATGAACAAGAAGTTAGTACTGGAAGGCAATTAAAACTACAAAAAGTTTTGAATTAGTAGGAAAGAATTAATCCTAAAGTCACATGGATTGCAAACAGGAATTCTTTTCTCTGCCAATGCTGGCTGGTTTCCTGAATTACATTTTTACAGCAATTTGTCCAGGATACTTTAAAAAGCCCCAAGTTATCAGAACTTTTGACTCTTCTCAGAAACCCTAAAACAATCTCAGGATTACCACAAATTTCAGAACTTCATTCTGCATCATTCAGCAATGTCTACTTAAATCCCAAGAATTTCTTCCCAGCTTTAGAGAAAAATCTTGTGGATTTGCCTCTTCCCATCCAAGAGAAATCCCTCACCCATTTTCTTCAGAGACCATCTCATAAAGTTAGGAGAAGGAAGCACAGGGTTAGGCAAAGCAGTGCTTCTTCCTGTAGTCTCTCAGGTCATTTCCACGGTCAGGGGAGGATGGGCCTCCTGGACTCATCCCAGAGCAGGACAGTCCTACAACTAATCTGGGTCTTGCTGGAGCATTAATTTTCCTTGGAGGTGGGCTTGCAGAAGACACTTTTAAAACCTTCCTAAGTGCCTTGTCTGCATCTTTGGATGGCTAAATGCCTTCAGAAAGTACTTAGATCTGTCTCGGTGTTCATCCCAACTGACTTCAGCTGTAATCAACGGCGAGAGAAGTGCAGCCAGAAGGCAATGAATCCAATCAAGAGTAGAAGTCTGCATTATCATGGGGTGGGTGGTCCTCAGAAAAGCCTGAGATTTTCTGTAAAGAGGCTGCAAAACCTACAAAGCTTTGAAGTCTGATTTTCATGTGCCTAGATACAGTTGAGGTGTCTCCATCTCAGCTCCCCACCAGTAAAACAGACATAACCTTCCTCTATCCATCCTGGGAGAAGTGAAGAAAACTCCCTAAATATAATGTGATATTTGAATACTTAAAATAAAAGATAGCTGCTGCTATGTGACTATGCTGATGCAGGGTAAGAAAGACATGCAGACAACCGTCCAAAGAGCAGATCAGCAGCCCCTGCAGCTACCACAGAAGCACTTTCTGTAACGCTGTTGCTCACCACACAGTGCACAGGAGCCTGAAAAAACATAGAACTCTTAAACACCTCATCCCTGTCATAACCATTGTCCCTTCAGTGTAAGTTTTCACTTTGTTATAAGACAGTCAACACAACTCTGTCGACTGTTAAAGGATCTCACCTGGGTCATCAATAGGCGGGCACCACCATCTCCAGCTGGCAGCCTCTCAAAGGCAGCTGTCCTCTGCAAAATGGGATTCATTAAGTGAGCTGTCCAAGTGGTCTGGAATACATTAAGGTAAAAGGAAACAACTCTGTACGATGAATTTTCATCCACTGAAATGTGTTACAGTGCTTATCAGGTATTTGTTTAAGCTGGCTCTACAGCAATATCAAGCTGATAACAATTTGCAGCTCCATTAACAGCTGTTAGGCAGCAGAAAAAGCAGACATGCTGAAAAAAGGCAGCCACACAGGAGCAAGGAATTCCAGGTTTAAAAAAGCCATTTACATGTTAAGAGAATTGCTTCTGTTGAGTGGATATGTGCAATAAAGGTAGTGTTTTCTCGTGCGACTAAAAAGATTGCTCTGGATATTGGAGCATTCTGTTTACTCATCTGATGAATGTGATCTATAGGTGTGTTGCCAATGAAGGACAACATTCCTCTCTTTCCTGTTTCAAGGGAGCAACTTATTGCCACTTACACTTTTGAAGTCTGATTTATTGATTCCCAGGACTGTTCCTTTGTGTCCGAAAAGATGGAAATGCTGTAAGCAATCCCTACTTCAAAAAGCTTAAAATTCAAGCTCATATATAATACAATGAAAGATCACATGTAACAATGAGGTGGAAGTGGAAAAGGAAAGAAGAAAGCCATATCTGTGACATTCACAGTGCGACTCAACCACGTTTTTGGCTGGTCATTACAGACAACAAACCTTGGAACTTAAAGAAGTGCCCTATGATAAAGCTTTGTTAAAGAGCTTCTTGAACACTTGATGATAAAAGCAAGCTGAAAGAAAGGAAGAACTGGAGAAGAACAGATACCTGTCTTTTGCATGAGTAGGATGTGGCACAATGTAAATATGGATTAAACAAAGACTGAACATGAAGAGATTACAGTGGGTCACGTAACATTTCACGAGGATGTGTCAGTTTTAATGACATCTCTGTACAGATCGTGACAGAAAGATTCATTTACCTCAGTAGGGTGATCAATAGCTGATGGTTAGGAAAAGCGTTTCTCCCAACAGAAGGCAGCTATCAACTTAGTTTCCTTTATTTGCCTGAGATGAGGTTTCAAATCCTAGACTGGGACCAGCCTGGTCTCAAGAGATACATGATACGTTCATCATTTGTTCATGAAGGTCTTGAGGGATCTTTGCCAATGGGAATGGGAATTCACAAGAGAGGCTATTGGGACAGTAAAAACATTTCTTCCATGGGACTAGACAGAGCTTGGTTGTCACTGTTAGCACTGCAGAAAGAATAGGATGTGACAAAATATACTAAGCTAGCTAAACAGATGCGTGAAGAGTTATGGAAGGCTGAAACAACACAACTGCAAGGAAAGCTGTACAGAGGTGGAGTATGCTGCGAACAGACTGTTGCCTATGGAGATTTAAGCAAGTTTGTTTACACAAATTGCAAAGGAGCAATGCTAGAGACCTGATGCTGGTTCTCTTCACCTGACTCAGATGGCTATTCACACATCTTTACATCAGTATTACTTTCCCTAAATAAATTTTATTAGAACCTCTGAGGCAACAGCACAAAGTTGCAATCCAACACTGCTTATACAGAGCTCTTAGGTCCTGAAGATTTCACTTTCTTCTCATGAGGCCTGGGATTTTTGCTATTAACTGCAGTCACAAAGCCTAAGCTAATTATCACATTCTATTCAAAATCAGTGAAGAGATAGTCATTTCCCAGAGTTTGCTTACCCTGCTGTGAGACAGGTACTTAATGACACATGGATGAAGGCCAGCTGCTGGCATAGCTGTTAACAGATATTCCTGGCTTCTTCTCATCCTTCCTGTCACCTTGCAGGTCTTGATAAATCATAAAAGCATTTGAGCAGCCAAGCTGAGCAAAGACATGAATCCCCAGTATGTATCTCCATCAGCTGCCAGTAGTGGATGCACAGACTGTAAGGATGGTGTAAGGATATAATGATATTTCTCCAGAATATTCACCAGACTTCAATGATTTATGGCTCATAAACTTCCTGAGCCAAAGATGGTGTCTCTGTACTGAATAGATTGCTGTGGATTTTTCTGCCATGGGTTTATACAGTCACCTTTAGACCCATATCATGTTTTTCTACTTACAGTGTCCTGTAGCACAGCCTTAACATCATATTATTTGGAGAAATATGCACCTTTTTTTTTATTTTGAACCAGACTTCTACAAGTTTCTGTTGATACCCTCTACTGATTGTGTTACAAGAGATAATTTTGTCTTGTTGTTCTTCACATTTGATGATTGTATAGACTTCTCTGAGGAGTTTCCAGACTGATGAATCTGTCTATTTGTTTCTTCTAGTGCAGAATATCCATGTCTTTGACCACTTCTGATGCCCTTTTTGTACCTTTTCTTTCTGTTCTGTTACTATCCCTTTTTATTTAGTGAAACACTAGAGGGTGAAGGAATGAGAAAGTGTATGGTGTATTCAAGATGAAGGTACATCATGGATTTGTACAGAGGCATAATGAGGTCTGTTCTGTTTCTTAATCCATGTTAAAAAAAAGATAGATTTGATTTTCTGGTTTGACTAATGCTCTGAGTATGTAAAATTGGCTGCCATAAATCCAGAATCTCATTTTTGCATGACAATAGCAGTTCAAAGTTCATCACAGGATAGGTAAGTACAAGATTGTTTTTCCCTTCTGTGTCACTTTATATTACATGTAGTTTAATCCATCATTTCATCATCTAATAATTTAGTACTGTGAGATCCTTGTGTAACTCTTTGTAGCTGTCCTCATCAGCAAATTGTCACATCATACTCTTTCCAGATCTTTATTGAATATATTGCACAGGATCAACCCTAGCATAAGCCCTACCCAGAGCAAATAACACAAGGCCTTGGATTAAGTGTAAGTGATGACCATAAATGCAGACTTCTGTTTGCAGAAATGTATCGTCTCAACAAATTTCCACACCACTAAACGGCCTTCTAGTAAGCACATTTCCAAGTACTAAACGGCCTTGTAGTAAGCACATTTCCAAGTACTAACTTGGAAATCCCCTGGATATCCCATAAAATGACAATTTAACTCTACACACAAAAATATCTCCATCAAATAGGTAAAAAATCGTTCATGTTGACCGAAGAGAGAAATTTCTTTAGCTGTGAAAGTTAGAGCGCTGTATGGATGTGTTCTGAATAGATTTGAATTTTGTATTTCTGGTGTTTATCTATAGTAGATTCTGTATAGCTGATTCTAGGATGATTCCAGATACCCTGTTCAGAGTCACCAGGCTTTTTCCTGGTTAAACCTTTATGATTTAACAATGTTTAGTCAGCTTTACCTATATCGTCATCCAGTTTTACAGTGCTGCATCCTTCACAGTCAAATAGGATTTGAAAATGATCCTTGCTATAAGGGGCAAAACCTGCATTAAGCATTATTAATTCTAATACTCCTAATAAAATTTAATATGGAAAGAGCAAAGATTTCCAATCTGACTGTTAAATTCAAGTGAGCAAGAGTTGTTACTGCACATGGACCTTGCCTTTTAACCACTTACAGTTTTCAGTGATTTCAGAAGTCATTCAAGCATGAAAAGCAGACGAATATAAATTCCTGCTTCATTTGATGTTATGTGAAGTTATTTTTCACTGTAGCTCAGCCAGTATTCTTCTAACTTCAGTTAAAACATATTTGGCTCACATTTCTCTTACAGAAATGACTCGTTATACAGTAAGCATGAAACATGTTGCATGACTGTTAAAAGGGCGGAAGCCACAAAGTCTTGAGATATCTGGGGAATTCTGAAAACTTCAAATATTTAACAGACTCCTAGTTCAGGAATGATTAGCACAAAGTTAGTTGATGGAGGAGTAAATTAATTAATAAATGAATGAAAAATGCATGGTCCCCTGTAGATCCAGTGGCTGAACTAAGATCAGTGCCCAGAACCAAAGCAAAGAGGGCTCAGCATCTCTCCTGTCACACGGTCTTATCAAGAAGACCAAGAGGCAGAGAGTTCAGACCAGTCAGCTAGTTTTTAATCCATGTGTTAACCCCGAATATGCTGGCATTTGGAACACAAAGAAAGAGCACAGCATAATTTAACATAACAACTCACTGATTGAAAATAAAACATCCAAATTAAGCTCTCAGGATAATATGATGATAACAGAGATGCTCTTCAGCAACTGATTGAGACCACTCAAATAGAAAATACATGTTTAGAGCAAGGCAAAACTGTACATTCAAACTTACTTAAATACCTTCTCAATTATACTATTATTTGTGAATGATTTCTTATTCCAGATCTGTGATACATCATTGACCAAATGTAAGGCATCAGGATGATTTCTAGACACAGGCAATGTTTCCAAATGTTTAAGCCCTGCTATCAGTTTAAATACAAGATTAAAATACTTTCTACTGTAAGGCTTAATCTAAATTAATTCTATAGACATTCTTTTAACTAAAAAAACTGATTTTGAAGATTAGCCATCCATACAATCTCAAAGTGCCTAACCATTTCACCTGTCCTATAGTGGTTAACCTCCCATGTCACTGCAGTGAAGAAAACCAAAAATTATTGCAAACTGCAGAAAAGTAACTGTCCCCACTACATGGTATATGGTAGGAAGTGCCATGTACCTCAGATATCAGTAGCAACACACTACTGTTCCACTTAGGATTTCTCACTGAAAAAGTAATTTATATCAGTGATGTCCAAATTGTGGCCTATGGACAAAGGGTGGTTCATGACTAGTAAGTGATCCACACCTGGCCTGTGAAACCACACTGAGTAGCAGACCAGTTCACGACAGCCTGCAGAGATTCTTGCAGATCCATAGAGTTTTATAACTGTTGTTCTGCACCATTGCATCTTCATGTTTTAAAATATGATTATGTTTTCTCTAGGCAACAGAAGGCTTGCTGACATAAATACATGAAAGGCTATTGAAAGCGAGCAGGAAATCAGCGGTTCTCTGTATCTGGTGTGGTCACAGGAAAAAACAAAAGTGGGAAATTAAAGATAAACATTAAAGAAAACTTTCTTTTGCTAAGGATAATACTGGAATGAACTGCCTGAGGAGACTGTAGGATCTCCACAACTAAAGTCTTTCATCACAGGACTGGACAACATCTGTGAGGAATGATACAGGTTTAGCTGATTCTGACACTAAGGAAAAGAGGGAGACTAGGAAAGTTCTCATGATAACTTACAGCTCTGTCCATTTCTTTAGACTTTTTTTTTTAAATAAATTACCAACCAACGGCTAAGTTTTTTCCTCTGAATAGTCTCCTTCCCTTTTCTGTGGATGAGGATCTTTATGTGGGTCAGTGCAATCCCACACATGGATACAGACTGGGCAATGAGTGGATTGAGAGTAACCCTGAGAAGAAGGACTTGAGGGTACCGGTGGAAGAAATAGTGGACATGGGACAGCAATATGCACTCGCAGTCCAGAAAGCCATCCTGGGCTGCATCAAAAGAAGTGTGACCAGCAGGTCAAGGGAGGTGATTTTGACCCTCTACTCTGCTCTCAGGTGACCCCACCTGGAGTACTGCATCCAGGCCCCCAACATAAGGACATGGACCTGTTGGAGTGGGTCCAGAGGATGGCCACAAAGATGATCAGGGGTCTAGCACACCTCTCCTATGAAGACAGGCTGACAAAGTTTGGGATTATTTAGCTAGAGAAGAAAAAGCTCTGGGGAAACCTTATAGAAACCTTCCAGTACTTAAAGCAGCTTTACAGGAAAGATGGTGATGGACTCTATCAGCAAGCATACTGACAGGACGGGGAGTAACAGTTTTAAACTGAAAAAGGGTATATTTAAATCGGGTGTTAGGAAGTAGTTCTTTACTGTGAGAGTGGTGAGACACTAGTGGAACAGATTGCCCAGAGAAGTTGTGGATGCCCCCTCCCTGGAAGTGTTCAAGGCCGGGTTGGATGGGGCTCTGAGCAACATGGTGTACTGGAAGGTGTCCCTGCCCACGGCAGGGGAGTTGGAAGTAGATGATCTTTAAGGTTTCTTACAACCCAAAGTATGACTCTATGATTCTATGATTCTATGATTCTCTGTTTCTTTACAATTTTTGAGATGCTGGAACTATATATAATTCAGCAACATAGAGAAATTTGTTGCATTTCAGAAGGATCCAGTACTTATTTACTTCTAACGTTTGCCTAGACTACAAAGCCCGTTAGGTTTACATCAACCACACTCATTTAATAACTAACAGCAGTACTTTTTGCCAAATAATGTTCTCCAGGTCTTTTTTTCCTCACTTCTTTTGGAAGAAGGGCACCTAAAATATGCAGTAGAAGATAGAGGCACTCACTACCCCTACCAAAGTGGGAGACATTACTTCAAAGAAGGAATATGCCTATCTGCAAAGGGAAGATAACCTTCTGTGGATATCCTGAGCATTTGCCTGTCCCAGAAGAGACTTTTCCTAAGCACTACAGTTGTGCTAATACCATGCACATCTTCCACCCTTCATCCCCATCTCCGACTACGGAACTGCAGGCAAAGCAGTCAGCACAAGACCGATTTCCATGGTGAATTAATTGAGGAGGAAAGGGCTCATTAGAGTTCACTTTCTGAACTCACATTCATGAGGAAAGAGTTTCCAAGTGACTCCCTGCAAGCAGCCAGGCTCTGACAGCAATTACATTATGAGTTTTGACTGAGTAAACATAAGGAAGATTTCTGGCGTGCCACAAATTTGGAACACCGAGATAAAACACACCGGCTGAGAGGACTGAAGGGGAAACAGATGTAACCGAGTAGTCTGCAGTAGTTTCCCTGATACGTGGTAAATGTAAACATAGACATACACACACATGATATATACCTTATATATACACATGTAATATATAAATGCATTTAGACATGGACATATACACACATATCCATATATACAAATACATATGTAAATAAGCATATATGTGCATATATTCACTCATATTTATATATACACGTATACTATATATACATATCTACTATATGTGTATATGTGTGTGTGTCAAAAAACATACGTATACATATAGCCCATGATTCTTCTAGAGATATTTTCCATTAATGTTTCTTCCAGAAAGAAATCATTTTGCGTCACATGAAACTGATGTTTTTTGATTGGTATATACAGACTGATAAAACAGGGTGTGCTGTCCTTCACCTTGGGCATTCACATAAGTTCTAGACATAATTCATTGTAGTCATGAGTTGCAGAGTCAAAAATGATTGATGATGGCACCAGCACGGAGACTTACACACACAGTCTCACTCTATCTTTTCCACACATTATCAAAGCAGAGGAGATAGAGCTGGAAATTATGTAGGGGCCTATCAGAGCAGGCGGGACACAGCTACAGCCTTCAGCCCTCTGGAGATTCTTGGACAAGGTGGAGTCCATAGGAAGCCCTGGGCTTATTTCCATGAATCACAGCGATCAAAGACAGAGTCAGTTTGACCATGATACAGCTGAGTCACAGCCGCAGCTCTGAAACTGTTGGGGGTAAAAAAGTGAATTTTCCTCTGCTTGGACAAATCACCCAGCTTGGGGCTTTCTGAGTGATTTTATGGAATTTGCGACCTTCCACCATGGACTGGAACCCTGCTGTGATGGACACTAATTTATCTGTATATTTTTATGTAGTATAATACAAAGTTGAGAACTCCAAAACAGTGTTGTACATACACCATAAAGCACATTTTGCTGTCTGGATGTAAGTTTTCAGGTGTTGAACTTATGCTGTCAATTTTAAAGTACAGACTGATTTGTGGTCTGAATGCTTGCAAATTAATATACTTATGAACGAATATATTTAGGAAGTACTAGCACAATTTGCATAAGGTTTGTAACTTATTTCATGTGCTGTTTATTGACAATAATATAAAATTAATATAAAATACAAAAATTGCAAAGTGATTCCTATATATTGCACTCTGGGCTTCCTGGAGTGTATTCCTAACGCGCTATCCCGATGTATGCTACAAAGATGTCATAGACAGGTTGTGATATTAGTAAGGCATACACGTTACTGAGAAGGGCTAAATATGGTGGTTTGTAACAAACAAATACAAGAAAGGAAATTCAAAAGTCAAGAGAAGCAAACTTTCCTGAAGCTAGGTGCACTTTAGGATCTAATATCAGAGTAAAAATATTCCATGCACTAATCACAACTTTGACCCATGCCAGCTGCATGACTGTGAATCCCAGACCAAGGATGAAAGGGAGCCCTTTGCTTTTCCAGAAACTGAAAACAGTCTGGTTGTATCCGAATGGCTAAATTTTGTCTGTTTCTATGGTTACAAGAAGATAACATACACACACTGTATCAGATCATTTTTGGCAGAAAGGAATATCTCCTTAACAGTCCATCTCCCTTCCCCTCCACAGTCTGGAGGAATCAGGAAGAAAAATCCAGGCTCTACAAGGGGCCCATCTCCCCTTACACAGCAGTGCACTGATTGGAGAGGCCATAATTTCAGAGCACACTTATCTCAAGCACAGTTGTGTTTCATGGAGAGAGTATGTGTGTTTACAAAAGCTTTTAACTGAGGATGAGGAGATAGCAGCCTGGCGTACCAGCCAAAGCACTTGAAGACGTAAAAGCACCAAGGGTTGTACATAGGAGGGGAAGACTTGCCCGAGATGGGAGACACTGTTTATATGGGAAGAAGAAGGGTAACAAGGCTAATGTTCAAGTAAACAAGAGAGCTGCTTTTGCTTACTGTTTGCATGGGAACCCAAATTAGGTTGCTATGCAACCCTACCTACTGTCAAAAGGGCAGCACTTGACATCCTTAGCTCACAAAGGTCAGGCTGGGGACTTAGCTCACACCCTTACCTCCCCACTTTTCCCTGTTTATCATTATTGACATTCTCTTTATGTTTCCGGGGGGGTTGGCTGTATTCAAAAGACACATACAAGGCATAAAAAGAGACATCAGGCATACAATTGCCTTGGTTTGGGTCTTCTGTCCACCTATGCTGAAGAGCTCCCTCTTCGTTATCCCATGAGGATTCCCATCCTCTTTCTTGGCCATCCAACACATTTTCCTAGCAGTGAGGGAGAGATTCTGCAAAAAAAGAAAGTGCCTGAAAGCCTTTGTATTGCAAGAAAATCCCCAGATATAAACAAGTGATTTTTCAGCCTACTCCTCAGTTTAAATAGTGTTGGAATAATCCAAAATTAATTTGGAGACAATGGGGTTTTTTGTGAGAAAGGGGGGGGGAAAAGGAACATTTCTTAAGTTATTTGAAATATTTTGCTAAATTGGATGTCAGATTATTTGTTTCCAGGCATTTTCCTTGCTGAAAGCAAGGACACTTCACAAGGAGGCTCATACACCATTCTCCATCTGGGTGTGAAGCTTCTGACCTTTTCTTATTAGTTCTTGATTTGGCAGAAGTAATAATGCAGATTTCTTCTTATTCTTAATATGTTGAGGAGAATTTTCATGGGATTTCAGGAAATCCCCTGAAAAATAACTGTGGAATCATACCAACACTTCCATGAAATACCAGCTGGGTTGGCACAACTGGATCCATGGGTGTCATGTTTTAACCCCAGCCATCAATTAAGCCCCATACAGCCACTCGCTCACTCCCTTGCCTGAGGGATGGAGGAGAGAATCGTAAGGGTAAAAATGAGAAAACTCATGGGTTGAGATAAAGACAGTTTAATAGTTAAAGCAAAAGCCACATGCGCAAGCAAAGCAAAACAAAACATTGCTTCCCATCGGCAGGCAGGGATTCGACTATCTCCAGAAAGCGGGGCTCTATCACATGTAATGGTTACTTGGGAAGACAAAAACCATCACTCTGAACATCCCCCCCTTCCTTCTTCTTCCCCCAGCTTTACATGCTGAGCATGCCCTCATATGTTATGGAACATCCCTTTGGCCGGTTGGGGTCAGCTGTCCCAGCTGTGTCCCCTGCCAGCTCCTTGTGCACCCTCAGCCTCCTCGCTGGTGGGGCAGTGTGAGGAGCAGAAAAGGCCTTGGCTCTGTATAAGCACTGCTCAGCAATGATGGAAATATCCCTGTGCTATCAACACTGTTTTCAGCACAAATTTAAAACATAGCCTCATACAAGCTACTATGGAGAAAATTATCCCAGCCAAAACCAGCGCAATGTGACAGCTCTTCATTCCTCTTTTTACCTACAGGACATTCTCATGAAGGTAATGCCTCCAATTTTCCTTTCAGAAGTACAGCACTAAACATTTTACTAGACTTTGCGGCTTGCTAGCCATACCTATCTGATTTTCAGAGAATAAAAAAAAAAGACAGAGTAAAATTTTGTAGAAGCAAGTCTGGCTGAAGTTTCTTTAACTTCACATTGGTGTGAATTATTGCTTCCTGTAACCCAGAATAATCTTTTGCTATGTTTCTTCAGCCTGGCCTTCGTTAGGAATAATGATGCCAAAAGATACAGCCCAAGTTCTATCACAGTCTCAAGTCATGAAACAAGAAGGGAAAATGTTAGAAGTGCAGAATTAAACCAAGAAATGTTTATGGTGGGTTTATTTATTTCTCTTTCTTGTTTTGTCTCCGTCTCCCATTACATTTTTATGTATACATGCACATAGATATATGCATAGCCACGTCAACTGTCTACATTTATACATGCATATGCACACATATATCATTTTTTCCTCTGTATATGTCTGTAACATTGTGTTGTGTGTATGATAAAACCATTGAAGAAATGAATAGCAGCAATACCTGATTGCTTATTTCATGCACTGGATAGTTAAATCACAAACTCTGTATTTTTGAGCAAACTAAAATAGGAGCATAAAAAATCTGCCAACTGGATAATTAAGAAACCATCTAAGAACCATTCTAACCATCAGTAGTTCACAACCTCTTGCTCAGTAGATTGGTGATCTGCTTTCAGTGGTGATGTGCTGTTCCCATATGCTCTTCTCTCACCGCTCTGCCCCATCACAAGGCGGAGAGGAGTGTGCTTCCAGGAAAACCAAACAGAACCAGAAGACTGATCCTGAGCGCTGCACATCCAGGCAGCACCAAGATTAACATTCCAGCTAGTCTTGCTTTGATGCCAGCATTCAAGACAGCGTGCAAGGGAGCAGACCAGCATTGACAGGAGAGTCAGTGTAAGAATGGAGGATGTTTTCACAAAGCAGTGAAAAAAAGCTTGCAAAGAGTGAGAGGACAAAGAGAGACAAACATGAGACACTGTATTTGTCTAATTTTTCTCCAGGATCTGAGTAACAGCTTCCTCCCCCACCCAAATTCTAGCTAGTTGTTTATGTAGGCAGCACTTTAACATTTCTCACTTTCCCGTTTGTTATAGATGCATTAAAACAGAGTACAATACCTGCAAGGATTTCCATTTGAGCTGGCTTAAACCATATTTTCTTTCTTCCTCAGTTCTTCCAATTTTTTTTTTTTCCTAAATAATCATTAGTGCATATGATTACATTAGAGCTATGGCATTAAGTTCGAAATTCGAGCTGCCCTGCAAAGTTAAAATGCATCCTCCCAGTCTTACAAAGAATTATTCAATTTGTTTTTCAAGCCCTGGCCCATTTGTATTTTCTTTGCCAGTTCTTACACATTACTTTCAAAATCTAATAGGAAGAGAGTAGATATAAACACAGTGAGACTGATTTCTTGAATTATTGCCCAAGTCAGCATAGATTTCAGCTGCATTCTTCCGGAACTGGCACTTTATTCAAGTAGTCTCTGGAGAGGTATCTGACTTTACACTCTTGGCTGATACAATGCAATGGGTTGAGGTACTGCTGTAGGAAGGAGGATTCCTTTTCTTGTTCTCAAAGATGGGAATAATAAATTCACTGTTTTAGAAGCTAAGCATTCACTGTAACAGGCCCAGATATAAAAAAAACTAAGTTCATAGTTGAAACACTAAATAAGTTTTAATTGCAACATAGATTTCCTTCTTTTTATTCTACAGCATTTTTCTAATCAAGAGCTACAGCAAATATCATAGTTTTTCTAAAATAGCACTTCTATAACAGAGAATTTGTCTGGAAAAGGACATTGTGGTTTGGTGCCACTGGTTGCCCCATGTACAACTTAATGGGACCTTGAGTTTATTTGAGGCATGTGGTCATCGCTGCAAGACAAAGAGAAGGCACTTATGAGTGAAAATGGGCATCTGTCTGAAGCAGTGTCCCCACCCCTGGTTGAAGCAGTAGCATCCTCTAAGGTCACGTATGCAGGAGATCATCTGCACATTGTGAGTAAATAGAAGTGGTCCAACGTGATGTTTACGAACCCAGCAATTCATAAAATCCACACCAATTTTACCTAGAGCTGCCCAGGACTTTGAAATTCACTGCCAGTACTCAGTTCCATTGATCCACACTGTTCACCCTCCAAGAGGTGCTGTGGATCTTTTCTACCATATTTTCCAAAATGGGTGATGTTTAGGAAAGCATTGCTGTGATGGGAGTCCAAATAAGTTTGAAACAACACCTGCTAACACTTACAGAGGCAGTTAACTGTGACTGTGTCTACACTTCTATATACATCCCATGACTGAGAGTGATCTCTGCGTATCAAGCCAATACTGACTGTGTACATATTGCACAACATCTGACTGTGCATCTGCTTTGGACACCCAGTCACAATGGAGTGGGAGAAGAAGAAATCATCTCAAAGTGTCTAAAATATGGTGGGACAGTAAGGTGAGGGTACCCTCATGGGAACTCAGAGGAGAAGATTGGAGTACAAATCCTGTGCGGAGTGCTGGAGGTTTGCACAGTGCAAAGGGAGCCCAGGTGGAACCTCCAGAGTCTATCGAAAATGAGCACCAGGAGGAACTCTCCCCAGAAGCAAATCTACGTTTTGTTTTGAAGAAGACTGGTTAACCGGAAAAGGAAGCTTGGGAATGAACTAACATTTAGGCAGAGGACCAGGTGTAAACCAGGCAGAGAAGTTATCTGATAGTGTAAACACATTCTCTACATCTGCTTCCCAGCAGTAGTGAAGCAAAACAAATTCAAAGGCTGGATCAGCAGACTAGAAATTCTTAGATCTGAGTCCAGTCTGATATCTGAACTCACAGTTTTCAAGCAGTTTATGTATGTCATTGTTCACGTATCCCACAAATAACCTGCAAACTCTGTTTCTTTTGAAAGATGGGTTTTACCAACTTACCCCTCCTCTGGCTGTGTGGGGCCATTCCCCAGCTGTCTGCTCACAGGAGTAATTTGCTGGTATTACCTTACTCTATGCTCAGAACCAGTTAAACCAACGCAAACACTGTCATTAGGCAACTGAGGAAGGAAAAACAGATGTTTAAAAATTCTGTTTATTCATGTATTTAAAACCCTGTCATTAAACAACTGTTCAACATGCTAGGCATCTACCAATGTATACAGATTTACGCATTTATGAATAAAGAGGTATCTCATCTATGCTTCATTAAATCAAAACACATAGCAGCAAACTAAAGAAATTCTGGTAAACACTCAACAAAATCTTCATTGGCCAGATTTACTGTATCTGAAATATTCAATTATCCATGCTTCAGGTAAGAAGATCCCACTGCCACTCACATGAATAAAATTTGAACATGATTGAATAATTAATGCATGATCTCCCTAATCTTACAAAATCAGAAGTTTTGTGGAAGAGCAATGCTGACACAAAGGGGATGAAATTTAAAGTTTCCAAATCACATAACCCCTCAGAGATGTCCATTCAGCAGTTCTCATTTGGGAGAAATTCCTGTCCATCTTGACTGGATTTCAGGGTTGAACTACAAGTGTGGCATAGGACAAATATTTTCAACAGAAGATGGCTGCTTCTAGGGATGGTCGGGTGCCCTTCACACACACACAAAGAAGAAACAAGCTAGCTGTTGGATCACTGAGGGTTGCCTCAGTTTGAAGAACCCTAGAGAGCCTGCAGATGCTCTACTATCTTTGACAGTATCTTTCTTAAGGTTCCAGAATGAGGACCAAGGGATAACCAGAGGCATATGCCTAACACATTCTGTTGTAGGAGTCCCTTTCAAGAAGGACATCTGGCAATTCACACAGACCCATTGCTCTAAAACTGCTAAGTACTGCATCAGCATTGCAGCATTTAAGGCTGGTAAGGGTTGCAGCTGGCTTCCTCTTACTTCTGGTTGTCAAGCAGAACCCCAAGGTCACCAGAAAACAGCAGAAACATCAATTTCCTAATTTCAACATAACAATCTTGGATTTTAGCACACAAATAACTCTTTGGTAACATGTGCTGTCTGACATCTCTCAAGGATTTCATGGAATTTTTTAATCCTTTTATAGTCACATGATTTCCGCGACAGTCCTAACATAGAATCATAGAATCATAGAATGGTAGGGGTTGGAAGGGACCTCTAGAGATCATCTAGTCCAACCCCCCTGCTAAAGCAGGTTAGCCTAGAGCAGGTTGCACAGGAATGCATCCAGGCAGGTTTTGAATATCTCCAGAGAAGGAGACTCCACAACCTCTCTGGGCAGCCTGT
>VZSC01009261.1:0-46163 GCA_013398225.1 Steatornis caripensis | reverse complement strand
GCTGCACTCTCTGACATTAACTGCATGTTTTTCCAGACAGTAGCTGCTTCTAGCAGTGATAAGGCTCGCTGTTTATAGTTAGTGCTGGAACATCAGAAGCAAGTGTATGCAGAAAGGCCCTTGCTTATAGTTATCCCTGTGGAGACCAAGGTCAATGCTTGCTTCTGCTGACTTTCTTGTGCGCCGGAACTGAAAGAGCAGAGAAGGGGTCACACCTGGGACCTTGCAGTGGGGAGGAGTGGGTCGGACAGGTGACCCAAACCTGACCAAAGGGAGTATTCCATCCCATACACGTCATACTAGATATAAAGCTGAGAGATCACAAGAGTCAAGCTCTCTTCTTCTGCAGCCAGCATCTGAGGAAGACTCTGTCCGATTCTTCTGCTTTTGATCCCAATCCATGCATTCCTGAATCCAGCCCCTGCCTGCTGCTCAGTACAGTCTGGGACTTTTCCAGGGCATGCCCCGCAGTGTCCGGGTGATGTAGTCATCATTGGTGGGAGCTAGATATTGGATTTGCATATATTTGTACATATGTGTATACGTTTTCTTATTATTTTTCCTATGATGATTATTATACCTTATTATTGTATTTAGATTAAAGCTTTTTTAACTTTTCCAATCCATAAGTCTCTTTCTCTTTTCTCTTTCTCCTCCTTTTTTGGGAGGCAGGGGGTTAACAAATAGTGTCTGTTGTTCCTTTAATAGCCAGCCCAGCTTTAAACTGTGACAACCTGCTAGGTTAGCCTGCAGAAAGTCAGGGCAGAACTGGCAATCGGAGCTGAGGAGTTTCAGCCTCTACCTCTGAAATGCAGCACTACAAAAGATCCCAGCATGCAAAGAAATCCTGGGTTAGAGTGAAATAAGCAAAAATGAAGCAACCGAACTGACATTTACAGTGAAAATTTTTCTCCCTATTAACACCTCTAACTTTTTTAGCTATGCACAAAGACATGTGGGTATTGGCAAGATGTGTTAGTTTTACATGTCCAGTATTTCCAGCATGGGCTATTACATTTCGTAAGTCCTTTATCAAAATACAGCAAAACACATCCAAGGAAAAAACCCTTCTGTCCTGTCAAGAGGATACACTGTAGAAATCGAAGTGCTGAGCAGTGCTATGAAAGTGAGCGGAGGCAGTAATGAATGGAAACATATAGCTGGTATCTCTAAGTTGGCATAAACAAAGCTAGAGACAGAGTGCTAGGTGATATGGAGACGAGGGATCACTGGCAACCCGTCAGGCTGCCTCCTCCACTGTGTCACCAGGGGCCAGCTCAGGCCGGAACTGAGTGGTGACACGAGATAACACTATCCCATAAGGGCAAAATCTGCACCAAGGCTGAGAGCATGGAACAAAGATCATGGAAACTCTTAACTCATTTGTGCAAGAGGGGCTTTTTGCCTGCCGTTGAATACGCTCAATACATTCCCAAAGCAGAGGGAACGGTACTTTTTTCACAGAGTCAGCCCTTTACCCATATGTGAATTACCCAAAATTCTACTGATCTCAGAAATTAAAAAGGTTTACTCTTACTCAGACAGCAATAATCCACTGGCCTGCTAATCTGAACACAGAAAAACAAGTATATTTGCCTACAGTTATTCTGTGTTTGAGCCTCTGTGAATAGAAAGCATAAGCACAATCACATAAAGAAAGGCAGGTCTGTGTAGACGCGGCTGTTATCTGTGGGGTGGGTATGGGCTGGACACAGTGGCAAAACTGAGCAAAAGCAAATCAAAAAAGAGCTACCAAGTGATTAGTGCTGTTAGCTTTACAAAAAGATAAACTTGCCAAGTGGAATTCTGCTGAGAAAAAGCCCATGGACTACTTAGATCCCAAGAAGACATACTTTGAAACATTATTAATGGATTGGTATTGCATTAATGTCCAGGTGTCAGGGACCTAATGTGCTATGTGAAGCTCAAATGTAGTAAAATGGGCCTTGCCCAGAAGGCTATTGAATCTAATCCCCTTGCAGATGGGATAATTCCATCCTCAGTGAGCATTTGGTAATATATTCTTATTTTCTGTGATGTGAGATGAGGATTGTGAAGTATGCCGTGGAACCATGGACAACTCGGGGACTCTGTCCCATATGCCCCAAACCTGCTGTGAACCTTTGTGAGTTGGATCATCACCATATTCTTGGCCTGCTGGGCAGTGTAAGCGACACCTTTCTCACTTGTCAGCACATCAAATTATTGTAAATACCCAATGCAAAGGAAAATCAAGTAACAAATCTCTCCAAGCTTAGCTGCCCAGCAGAGGAAACTCAGATTCACTCAGTACAGCTCAGTAGGACACAATGATGAAAGACACAAAGGACAGAGAGAAGTAAGAAATTACGTGGATCCAAGAGCTGGCAAACACTTGGTTGTCCATGGTAGTTTGTTTGAAGAGAGCTGGGTGATTACCTGGGAAGCCAACGGTGCTTGTCACTTGTTCTTTTGATTCACATTTTCTCTCAAATGCTTTTGCTCTGAGCTAATCGTTCTCAGTCTTAAGATGAATTGGTTAGCCCCCATTTAATCCTGGAGAAGAGAACTGCAGCTGTTAAGATAAATTTAAGCCTTCGGCAGCAATTGCAGTTGGTCAAAGGAGATGATAGCCTACGAAACAGGCCTGGAGGAAGAAAACTGTAGGAACATGCAGGGAAGAGCTGGCAGCCAAAAATCCAAGACTCCTTTGAGGCCCTTGAGGAGTCTACAAAGCAGCTAGAGTGAGAGCTAAGCTAGAGACTGTGTCAAGGACCTTATGTAAAAGGCATAAACATAGTGTGTTTCACTTCTGCAGAGATCTACTTGCAGGAAAGCTCAAAGGGACAAAGAAAATCTATGGACACAGCATAGCCCCCCCAGTCTGATTGTAATCCTACAATTTCTTTTTTGCCTAAAGCTAAGAAATACCGTAGCATCAGCTAAATCATTCTTTTCTCCATAGTTTTTGATCCTGAGAGATTTATAAATAAGCTGAATAAATTCACTTTGGTTTGAAATTAATGGGTGTATTCTCCTCATGCATCCAACTTTATTTCACAGAATGGATACCAAAAAAAACCACCAGAGAAAAGAGACTGATGGAACCACACTTTACCCAGGGAATAAATAAATGTGACACTACAGTGCCCTTTTCAGAAGTGTAAGTTTTTGCTGTTTCACTAACTGAAAACAGCGTTGTTGTAGTCCAAAAAATATATTTTTGTGTAACTGCCCACGTCTATAAACATTTGCAAAATAAGCAAAGGGGGGAAAAAAGAGATGGCCAAGTTATTGTGGTTATGAAAGAGCTCTGTCACTGGCATTATAGAAACTAAAATACTGTTTGCATAAAATTGGACTCTGTATCTGCTTTAATCCTCAGAGTCCTGTTAATATCACTGCTGTGTTTGAGAGCATCCTTTTATAGGTCCTGTAGAGTGTCATGTCATGTACAGAGTAAAATCTTGGCTCTATTGAAATGTGTATGAAAGGTCTCGTTGCTTTGGAATTGGAAAAGAGATTTTAACCTATTAACTTCTTAGGTTTATACTTGACCTTATGCATTAGGCAAGCAATGAAGTAAAGAGTAAATGTTACTATGGTGTGACAAGCCAGTTGAACAGAGCAGGTCCTTATAGGGAAGGTAAACTCTGTGGTTTTAATATTTTAACTCTGCTTTCTGTGTATAGACCGTACACTCAGGGACGTGTATTTATACTTCAGTATCATAAATCCTTCTTTCTTAAAGACCAGACTGGAAAATGAGGGATCATACCTACTTTTTATACAGCTCGTGCAAGAGAAGGAACTAAGATTCAGAGCAAATACAGGCGCTGCATACGAAGCTCTGTCCTCCACATGTCCAGGTTCACATGGTTTGGACTGCAACAAATACTGTAAAGCCCGTGATTTAAGAGAGATAAGGATCTATCCTGTATGACACTGTGATAATAGCTCAAGGGAACCTACTTAATACATGCCTTGAAAGGGAATTTTCTCAGTGGCCAGGTGAAAATTGAGGTTTTCTCTCCTTACTGTTCCACCACAGTTATGGAACACATTGCATTTCATCTTGTGTGTTCTCAGTGTTCAGCTTCATGGGTCTGCTTTCCATAATGAAGAATCATAGAAAGGTTGAGAATGGAAGGCACCTCTGTGCATCACACAGTCCAACCCTCTGCTCAAAGCAAGGTCAGCTAGAGCATATTACTTCAGGCTGTGTCCAGACAGGTTTTGAATACCTCCAAGGATGGAAACTCTACAACATGTCTGGCCCACCTGTGGCTGTTGGTCACCTTCGTCACAAGGACATATCACTGACTCGACTTGTCCACCAAGATCCCCAGGACCTTTTCCGCAAAACTGCTTTCCAGCTGGTCCACCCAAGCCTGTCCTCATACATGGGAATGGGTGTTCCTTCCCATGGGCAGGACTTGGCCTTTTCCTTTACTGAACCTCGTGGGGTTCCTGTCAGCTCATTTCTCTACCCTGTTGATGTCCCTCTGAATGGCAGCACAATCCTCTGGTGTAGCGGCCTCTCCTCTCAGTTTTGCATCATCCACAAACTTGCTGAGGGTGCACGCTCTGCTATCATTCAGGTTAGCAATGAAAAGTTGAACAATATTGGCAATACCAGCCTCTGTGTTACATCACTCATGACTGGCCTCCAGCTGGTCTTTGTTGTGCTGATCATAACCCTTTGATCCTGGAAACTCAGCTAGTTTTCAGCCATCTCACTGTGCAGCTATCTACCCTGTGCTTCATCAATTTGTCTATGAAGATGTTGTGGGAGACACTGTTAAAAGTCTGACTAACATCAATTTAAACAACAACCTCTCCTCTCCCTTTGTCCACTGAGACAATCATCTCATTACAGAAGGCTATTAGATTGATCAAGCATGATTTCTCCTTTGGAAATCCTTACTGACTACTCTCAATCATCTTCTTGTCCTTCATATGTCTAGAAATGGTTTCCAAAATAATTTTCTCCATCACCTTCCAAGGGAAAGAGGCTAGGCAGACTGGCCTACAGTTCTCCAAATCCTCCATTTTTGGAGATTATTCCAATATGTGTGGAAGGTATCAATTTTGCAGTCACATATGCTGTATAACTAAATCAGAAGAGATTCAATTAATAGAACATCTCTCCTTTAATTCTGTATCATGGTGCTGGACATTATTCTGTGTCTATTAGCTTCCTGTAGTTCAGAGCAAAAGATGAAGGACAACTCAACAAAATTGATTTGTGTCATTCATCAGCTTTTCAAAACATGATTCATTTATATAATTCATTGGCATTTCCATCATAAAACAAACATGAACTTTCCACATTTAAGAATATTTATATAAATATTAAAAAGATTTGTATTTACTTACATAAAAAATACAGAGATCATGTCCACACTATATAAAATATATAAAAAATATAAAATATTAATTACCAATACAGACGTGTGCAATTGTATAAATTTACTCACGAATTAATGCAAAAGCATTTAAATATGCTTTGAACAATACTTATGCAGCCTGCAACAGAATTTTATGCTGCGATCATTTCAAGAAGTTTTACATGTGTAGCTGAAGCTAAACATCTGCCCAAACGGTCTGCTTAAAAATTATAAAATACAGAATCAGGGCTTAAAGTTGCTTGCTACTAACTGAACTGCATCTGGCTATCTGAACACTACCTCTCAGCCACAGGTACTTGCACCAGTACCTTGCCCCTAGGAACAGTTTAGATGAGAGCAACATGAATTGTTCCAGCAAGGATTTCAGGATAGAGATCTTTTTTCCTTAACCAAGTTTTTCTTCCAGAGTAAGGCTTATTCACGTAAACACACCGCAACTGTGCTACCACAACATTTGTTTAACTGAAAACATCTTTTGCTAATGGGGCATGGCATTTCCTTGTTGCGCCACGTTAACTTCATTTATTTGGATCAGGTAATTAAGGCCAATTGTCTCTTGAAAACAACAAATGAATTCCTGACACTGTTGCACTTTCGAAGACTATCACATCCAGCTGTTGCATTAAAAAAAAAAAAAAATTTGCACAAGATTCGTCAAAATGTTTACGCCCTGTTTCTACTCTGTATGTGCCGAATTCTTTAGGCAAATGGCAGTTTGTACATAGCACAAATAGGTATAGCTGGAAAGTACCAAAAGAGTGACAGATTCTATGGTTTCTCTGCACAACAACCACAACGGGCTGTTCTTTCACAGCAAGTATCTTCAGGGCTGAGGGAAGTTACCCAATACCGCCATCTTCCTCACTTTAGAACATTGGAGGATGGGACACACCAGGGACATTTCAGCAGTAAATGTGATGTCAAATGCAGCAAGCACTTTAGAAAAGAGAAGCCAGAGCCCAAATACCAAATCCTTCAGGTGATGGCTTTGCTCATGTCCTGAAAACAGGCAAGTTAGGAGTGTTTAGAAAACAAACCTGCAAGCAACCCCTTCTAAGCTTTGGGGGGATATGACACTGGGCTTTTTCCTCCTTCTCCTTCTAAAACGTATGAAGGAAGAGTGCCTTGGCTCATGTGACTGTTCAGAAGAGCAGCAGTTTACATCAAGATGTGCATGTCTGTGCCTGTGTGCTCAGGCCAGGGGGAGCAGGGCATGAACAGGCAGCTTGTGCCACCAGAGGACTCAGCTCATGCACCGATAGACAGGGATATTTGTGACCAACCTGTAAAGAAAAAATACATATATGTATGTTCACATGCCCATGCACCAGTATTCAGTAGCCATCAACAATAAAGATAATGGAAGAAAAATGAGACAAAATTTCATTGTTATTTGACATATGAAGAAAACATAATGGAATTAATTCTTTCTTCAAAGCAACTCAAGGTTGTCTCTTAGAAATCAACAAGAAACCACTCAGCTTAACCGTGAAACAAAACTAAAAATCTTTATCTAGTCTCTGCCACACTGTATTTCACAAAACAATTTCAATTTGGGGACTGTCTTTGGAAGGAAATCCAACAACATTCTCCCAATTTGTTCTTTTTTCCTGCCATGCCCTTGGCTTTCATTTTGAAGACTGAAGATGTTTGGCTCCACTCTGAGGACAGTTAGCGTAGCTTCAGGGTGTTACTGCAGATATTCTGCTGGTATGAGAAAACAAGTAAAAGCACTAGATAACAAAGAGTTGGTCTGAGGTAAATGTCAGGGCAAGGGAAAGGGAAATTAATATAGGAGCAATTACATCATCTTAATTAACTATCACAGTAGTTTAAATATCTGGTTCAGATCTCACTTTCCTTCCCTTTTCTTCTCCATGACCTCAGTCCTTATCACGTTGGCTTTATCTGCTGGTGCCCATAGTGACACGAAGACTTCCAGAAGACTTTGCAAAACACTAACCTCATTTAGCCGATGCAAATGCCCACCATTGTTCCAGCGACAGAACAGGCCTGCTGATGCAAAACCGCTCTGTTTATTTCAGGAAACTCATTGTTTCAATAAGCAACTTTCTTGTCTGCCGTTCTGCTCCTTGTTTCAGGATGTCAGTCAGTGTCAAAGAATTGGCAGTGGTGGGAAGATAAGACAGCTTATAGTCTCACTGAGTTACATTGCAGATCCACACAAGTATTAATGTTCCCAGCCAGGCCAAGCAACTAACAGAAACTAATTAAGAGTAGCTTACCCATGCAGCAGTATTTAAAATCTCACCCAGTTCTCTCTAAAGCAAAAATGCCCTTCATTCCCAGGCTGGCTAACAAGCCACTCATGTGAAAAAGTAAGTTGTCATGTTCTTTTAGATCATAAAGAGGTCATTAGAAAACACATATTTCTCATAGTCATTCAGAGTCCCAGGAGGACAGACTGTGTATATAGTTAACCTAAATAAAGGACAGAGTCCCAAAAACTCCAAGCCAGACTCCAACTGTAATGCTTAGAAATAGATTTCCCAAACAACTTCTGAATTTTTTCCCCTTTCTTCGGTGTCTAAATGTGAACTGACCCATTTGGCTAGCTCTGACTAAGAAAAAAATTAACCGTTTTAAAAGAACTGTCCTTGCTGTTTATCCTTTCTAGCAAGGACAGTGACTAGATACAACATTTGCTTTTGCAAATAATAGTCTTGTGTTTCTGCATGACCTGTTGAGCATGACCAGAGTGCTTAACTGCACCTCCAGTATTTAGACACAATATGAAACTGTACATACATATCTAACCGTATAGCGCTATATTCCATTTCTGTTTTCTTCATGAGGTTGGTGTTTCTGAACCATCTCAAGGAAGTCGCAGCAAAGATGGACTTTGATTTAGATATTGTTTAGAACCGATATACATGTATATTATGTGAAATATTTATACATATATCAGTATTATAAAACATATATACATGTATATACATATATATGTGTACGTATGTATGTACATATGTATGTCTATTTATTTCCAGTACTGAATTCAAAGCTCCTGCTCTACTAAGCTCTTCTACACTCTGACAGTGACGTTGTGCTCTTGGCAGCTTAAGTCTGTCACTTTGGAGTGCAAAGACATTCACCATTTCGACCCAATACATCCATGCCAGCAAAAACTCCCCTGTAAATACAATCTATCTCTTCCCCTCCCCTAAATAATGCCATTTTAGCAGTACAGTAAATGTATTTATGGAGGTGATAAAGTACATCAAAGAACAAATTTTGCTAATATAAATCATGTCTCCAGCAGGAGGCTTTGCTTGCAGAGTAAGACTTTGCAGCAGTAGCTGGCATCAGCTGCAGCCAGCTGCTGAGCAAGAGCATCTCACGCTGCCGTAGCCTCTGCAGCAGAATTGGCTACTTTCTGCCTCCAGCTACAAAGAACTCAAAGTTCTTCTCAAACAGGCTGTTGATTTCAGCAGTGCCAAATGCTAACAACCTCTCACTGTGGTTGCAATTGGAGCAATGAAATCTGCAGTTTGAAAGACTTTCTTCTCAGAGCAGCAGCAGCAGAAGGAAGAGTAAAAGAGAAGCTGGAACCTCCTCAGGGGTTTCTGGGAGCTCCTCAGTGTGTAGGTGATGATTTTTGGGCCATGTTGAGAGAAATGAAATGAGCAATGGGTATTCTACAGGTTTGAATTATATTTCTAACTCAGTGAAATAAGAAGTGACATTTGGTTGGTTCTCCCAAATCTTCTGGAGCTCTATTTTGTATTTACCGCAACCTCCGTGTGGGCTCTCACTTCAAGTTCCTGCACTCACAACAGACAGAATATGTTTCTCTTATGAAAGATTTTGTTAAGAGGAGGACAATTAGGTATTTTTCCCTGCAATACCGCCTAGTTGTCCCAATCAAAAATCAGAAATCCCCCATGCTGTGCAGTATCCAAGTATAACCACCACCAGCAGAAATAACCACCTTTGGGACATAGCACAGCAACTGCTGAACTATCCACATCTTTGGGAAGAGGACACAATGTCCTGGTTTGGGCCAGGACAGAACCAATTTTCTTTTAGTAACTTTACTTTTTAATTAAGCCTCTTCTAAGAGGCTGCACTCTCTGACATTAACTGCATGTTTTTCCAGACAGTAGCTGCTTCTAGCAGTGATAAGGCTCGGTGTTTATAGTTAGTGCTGGAACATCAGAAGCAATGGTATGCAGAAAGGCCCTTGCTTATAGTTATCCCTGTGGAGACCAAGGTCAATGCTTGCTTCTGCTGACTTTCTTATGCGCTGGAACTGAAAGAGCAGAGAAGGGGTCACACCTGCGACCCTGCGGTGGGGAGGAGCGGGTCGGACAGGTGACCCAAAACTGACCAAAGGGAGTATTCCATCCCATACGCGTCATACTCGGTATAAAGCTGAGGGATCACGAGGGTCTCGCTCTCTTCTTCTATGGCCGGCGTCCAAGGAGGACTCTGTCTGATTCTTCTGCCTTCGATCCCGATCCGTGCATTCCTGAATCCAGCTCCTGCCTGCTGCTGCTGAGTACAGTCCGGGACTTTCCTGGGGCGTGCCCCGCAGCGTCCGGGTGACGTATTCGTCATCAGTGGGGGGGAGCTCGATATCGGTTTTGTACATATTTGTATATTTGTATATATTTCATTATTATTATTATACATTATTATTGTGTTTAGATTAAAGCTGTTTTAACTTTCCTAACCCATAAGTCTCTTTCCTTTTTCTCTTTCCGCCCACTTTGGCGGGAGGGAGGGAATTAACAAAGAGCGTCTGTCATCCGTTTAATAGCCAGCCCAGCTTTAAACCATGACACACAATGATCAGGGACTCATTTGGACACCACTTCATTTTCATTTCAGTCTAAATTCATTGAAATAATTGAATTCAAATAATTGCACATAAAAGCAACTAGTCAAGTGACAAACTACCCATTTGCACGTGGAATTATCCACTGTGTGTAGATACCCCTTATTCCTCTGTGTACTGTTGATTTTTAAGATCTCATGTATTAAATGGCCACATAGCCAACTGCCTTTCACACTGGTCAGTTTACTTCATTGAGATTTTCACAGTGATTTTATTGGTGTGACAACACTCATGCTGAAAAACAGGGTCCTGGTTTTCTTTAACACATGGTACACCTTTCTTATACCCCAGTTGGGAGAAAGGCTGAGTAAGGAAATGGATTATGGTTCAAGGAAGCCTTCCTATTTCTTATCTTTATACCACTAAGAACAGGTAGTGACTCCCACTGAAGCCTGCAGAGCAGCAGAAGCACATGAAGTCCAGCCAGGAATTCATATTCTGTCCAGCATGGTGGTAGACTTTGTTCTACTAAAGTATATCCTCTGTTTTAGTAGATGGTGATTCTGAGATTTTATTTAATTAACACGAACATACAATAGGGCAACCAATTCTAGTAAAAATATTTAATGTAAAGTTGGTAATTGGAACAACCAAGTTAATCCTGTAGTAAAATACGTTCTTATAAAGTATTCTCAGTTATTAACATTATAAAAGTGGCAGGAAAATCAATTCATTTACAAATTTGGGTTTCTTACAACCAACCAAAAAGGATTTAGTGGATTCACTAAAAGCCTGAAAAAGTTCTATTGTTCTGAGCTAATTTAAACCATCCTGTGCAGTTTCAGTAATTTAAATACCACTGGAGTACAAGCAGAGAAGTTCTGCTTACTTGTCTCCTAGTCACATGAGAATCAGGAAACGGTTTAGGTTAGGAAGCATGCTTCACAGTTTCCAAAACATCAACATCCATTCCCATGTCTCCAATCAGCAAAGAAGCATCAAGTGCATACTTTGCCTCATTCTTTGGATCTGCTCACTCTCTGAAATCATTGCTGGGAACACACTGTGATGAGACAGAAATGCAGAAATACTTCTGTTGTTTACGTAGGCCCCAGTCCTGCAAAAAGTGTTTTGTGGGAAACCCCTTGCACTTACACGGAGTCCTTCTGACTGCATGGATTCCTCACTTGGGCTCTGGGACTTGCTGCATGGAATTTCCTTCAGATGCATGTAGATGTCCCTGAATATTATTCTTAAACCTGTGGCTCTTCCATACAGTCAGCAGACACCTGCCTCACGTGTAACTGAAGTGATTTTCTGGGGAGGCAGTTAAATATGTTCGAAGATTTAAGCATAATCTCAAGTGACATCTGAAGTCACAGTAGTTTTCTAGACTTGAGTTGCAGATGAAATGAGACAAACTCAAGCCCAACTGATCTTTTTGAGCATTTGTTGGGTAATGTTGCTTTTTTAAAAAAGCATTTCTTTTCATTCTCATAATTGAAAGGGCAATCAACAGAAAGAGGAATTAAATGGCACAGGCCCATCTTCTGAGGGACAAGAGAGTGAGTGGAAGGATACACTGAATTCAGAAGGAAAGATTAACTTGCTAGAGAGAAGCTGGGCATTATTATGCTCAGATGAAGTGATAATTCAGACCTTAAGGCACATATGACTCTTCACTTCCCACAGGAGACTGCTATAATCCTGATGCAGTAAGTGATTAAAGTTCATATTTTCCATAAAATATATGCACAGCCTTCTCTAGGAAACTGTTGATTAACATCCACTAGAGATGTCACTGGCTGAAAGCAAACAGGACAGGTTAGCCTTCTGCATACAAACTGGGGAAAGGAGTAGGTGTTGGAGGAAGAAGGAGTTTGGAGAAGGTACAGGGAATCCGTGTGCGTATGGGAACAAAGCCCATCAAGGCTGCAGCACTTCAGTAAGTAAAGACCATCACTGCAACTTCAGTCCTGAGACAGAGCAGAATGAAATCAGAGATTTGTTTGTGCTTAAAACAGGAAAGAAATGTTACTACACTCATACTTAGTAAAAGGTTGTAAAAATTAGTTATAAAACCCTGACTTATAGGAAACAGGACACGTAATCTGTTTCACTGGGGAAGCAAGCAGATCTAGCCCTAGGAAAAATACTTATAGCCTGCAGGGGCACGTAAACCAAAATAAACCAAAGGACATAATGTTGACAGCAATCACTAAAGAGCTATGCATAGACTTCAGGTGAGCAATCCAGATTGAAAGACAGAGCGACACCTACTGAGAATCCAGAAACCATCTGCCAGAAGAGTCAAAGAATGAGAAAACATTGCACAGACTAAGGGAATCAGCTGGACTTTGCAGTTGGCCTGTTGTATATCAAGCAAGACGCTAATGATGTGGCAACCAGAGATCATGGTATCCAGCTATGACAAACCCTGACCAGGTGCCAGCAAGTGAATGGCAGGCTAAAGGCTGATGAACTGGACTCCACCAGCACTGAGGTCATCAGGACTCAACATCGAGGGAATTTTGAAAGACACAAGCAATTGGGAAATGCATGGATGAGAAAGTATGAAACAAATCCAGCAACCAACTGGAGCAGCCAACTATACGGATTATGTGCACATTTATCAAAAGCACAGGCTCTTCGAGGCAGTGAAAGCAAAGTGAAGAAATATGGGGAAATTCATAGACCATGGAATAGACATTTGAAAGTGTAAAACTGATCAAAAGGAAAGCATTTGTCATAAAACACCACAGACTTACAGAACAGCGTGAGTGAACACATGATGCGTCAGAGGATGTAGGATCAGTGGCTATGTAAAGTCAGCCTACAGCCTCTGTCATTATAGCTCCAACCGAGAAAGGAGATATGCTCAGAAAGGAACTGGGACAAGGACAACAATTATGATATTTAGAATGGAGGGATTCCTTCTACTCATTTTTGGGTGAATGGCACAATTTTTATTTATAAAAGCCAAGTACAAGCATCTGCATGCAAATGCATTTTATGCAGAGTCTCCAGCCAGGAGAGGAAAAGATATTTCTGTCTGTGAGAACTGCTGCTTCTAGATGCTTTAGGGCAACCAGCAAGGCTCTTTCTGGGAGAAGGCTGTATGATGCAAGGTTTGTAACAATTCAAAGTCTGAGCCTGGACATCTTACAAGAAAACCTACCCTGAGACATTATGTTTTACCCCACATAGATGGTGTCAGGATGTACGTGCAAGGCAGGATTTCATTTCAAGGTGGCTTAGCAGTAATCTCACCAAATAGAAGATCTGACATCATAAAACAGAGCAATGTATCTACTCGGTAGTCCTGAGCACTCAGCTTAAAGTAAACTGCATCATGTGCATTAGCAAAGAGGTTTTATAGTAAAAGCAAAGACTTGACAGCTTTCTGAAATCTCAAACGGATGATATGAGAAAAAATCAGAATTGGCATATCCTCTCTGTATGTCAGGAAGCAATATTGCTACAGTGGATTACAGCTCCAGTTCGGAAAAGTGGTCTGGTGGCAGCACGCAGGTATCGCCTGTGGCCAGGAAACTGAGACCAAGTTTTGTAACCTTATTTTGTAACTGCAAGTGACCACAGAACAACACAGTAAAATTAAACCCACTAGTGCCATACGAGAATTTGAGCACAAAACAAGGCAAACAATAAAGCAATTAGAAAGCAGAAAGCATAGTACAAAATCTCACTGCAAAAACAAAACACACAGAAAAAAAAGAGAATCCTGGTTTGTATTGCAATGCACTCTCCCAAGTACCTGACAGTGAGGTTTCAAAGAGCAATGACCTACAGCACATAACAAATTTAAAGATAGCGTAGGAGACTCAGGTCTGCGTCTAATACACAGGTTGTGTTTCTGAATCCAGTCTCATACAGCTACAGAGCAGTGGTAAGGTGCAACCAGCTTGTGTCATTCAAGGGAACTTCAGATTTAATGGTGGTAAACCTCAACACAACTGCTGAATAATCAGAGAAAGACAGAGCCAGGATCAGATCCAGGATGACTGAGACAGAGATGCTATTGTCAAAGGAAATAAAATCCACTGGAGTAAAAGATACATTTTTGTTGGCCGGTCATTCTGCAGCAGAACAAAACCAGAAAACAAAAGATGGGATCCAGTTCTACACCAGAAGCAATAATGGAAAGAAGACATAACAGAGAGTGTCAAAGGTAAAAAAATAAAACTCAACAGTTAAAGGTCGAAGAGGAGTAAATGGCATCCTTATAAGCACCACCTATGTGCACGCGTGCTCTCGCACTGACCATTCCCAGGGCACTGCAGGGCCTGAAAAGCCCATGACAAAATGCGGGAAAAGGGAAATTGGAGGGTGGAATGATAAAATAATACTCGCAGAACAATAAACTGAGAAAATTAGAATAGATGAGAATTCTTTTTTTGTTAAAAAGTAGTAAAACTTTAAAAATTACAAAAGTGTCAGAAAACTTGCAGAATGGGCCATTTTTCTGCTTAAAAAGCAAAGGTTATGAATAACATATTTTTCATGAAAAACAGATGTCTTTTTGATGATTTCTGCTGTGCCAATTCTGCAGAAGCTTAAAGTGAAACCAAACCAGCAGCCTTTGTTTGTCACTGACTTTTCCAGAGGCTCAGAGAATCATTTACAGTGTCAAAGCAACGTAAGTACTGGTCTTCCCCCATTATTCCCATCCTACAGCAACCTAAAAAGCAGGAAGCAACAGTTTGCATTAGTACCTTGCTAGTCACAGAGTCATTAAAACCTAACGGACAAAAAACCCCACAAATCTTCAACATTATGTATTCCAGTCCCCTCCATTGCCACCTACCTCAAATCATACCCTCCTACAAGAAGAAAGGAAACCTTTTGGCTTTTTTTCGATACAGCAAGACCTGCAGTAGCTGTGTTTCTTGTATGTAAGAATTGCACTCCATGGCTTTAAAACACTGCTTTAAACTGCCTTAAAAGACTCATTGGCACCTGGTCCTAAGGGCTCTAGTGGCTCAGTGGCCTTCAAGACGTGCTCCAGGGCTTGCTGAGACAGTAGGAAGCAGCTCCTGCCAGGTCACCATGTCCAGTACTGACTTCAGTACCAGATGACTAAACGTGGCAGGGGTTGAACACATCAAGACTGAAGCTATCCAAATGCACACCTTCAAATCACCAGCTTTAAAACCATCATATTTCTTACAGTCTGCAAACAAGAGACATGCACAAAGAAAATTTACAGGCACAGGAAAGTAAACTGGAATGAGACTTCAAAGCTCGTTCAGACAATCCCCTCATTTGAACGCCAAGTCTCCCTTTTGCCAAGACCGTCCCCAACAGATGTTTGTCATGAAATCTGCATGAGAAGGTTTCACTGACTCCCTCAGTAGCATGTCGCAATACTTAACTGTGTTTATAAAAAGTATTTTTCTAAAATCTCACCTGAATCTTCTTTGCTGAAACATCAGTTGCTTCTTGTCCAGCTCCCAAATGTTCATAGAAAAATTTATCACTGACCTCTTAATAATAACTTTATACATATCAGAGAGCTTTTATCGTGTCAGCTGTAGTCTCTGCTCCTCTAGACTAAACAAACTCTGTCATTTAAACTTTCCTTCAAATGTCATGTTTTTCAAGACTGTTGTCATCCCTGCTCCCCTTCTCCGGACAATCCACAATTTGTCCATAGCTTCATAGAATTGTGGGCCTGGAAAGTGGATATAGGGCTTCAGCTGAGAGACGATTAGTGCCAAAAAGAGTGAAAAAGTTACCTCCGATGCCTTACACACAATACCTAGGTTAACGCACGGTGGAATGAAATTTACTAATGTTCTGACAAAAAAAAAAAAAAGACAAAAACAGGCATTGATCAAGTAACTATACATCTAAGCACCAGTCTGTGTACGCATATTGTTTGCATGTGGAAAACAACATTCCCATGTGCAAGGACTTCTGTGTTATAAAGCTGGATTCCTTTCTGTTATACTTAACACAGGCAAAGATTTTTCAGAAGTACGTGCCAGAAGTTGGACTTCTAAACCCTTGTTTGGTTGCTCAAGTAATTGACTTTGATCTTTGCACACTGTCAAGATGCAGTAGCACCTAGCTCTGCAATCTCATAATCTCTGCTAAGCCTTAAGCACAGTCTTTGAATCTTAATTTTAAGCATCTTTTTGTTATTAAAAGCTGAAAGCAAAAACACTACTCTGACGTCCGGTTTACAATATTCTAAACTCAAGAGCTCTGGTAGACAGAGACATTTTCTTTTCCAGTTCCCACACAGAAAGCTGGGGAGCAGGTGGTCGGCTCCTGGCATCTCTCAGCACCAAGCCCTGTTACAGTTGACTTTAAAAGAGGGTCAAATTTAAAGACATCTCAATAAAGAAAAACAAAATTCTCTTAGAAGTCCATCAAAGTTAATGCTTGGGAATTTTGAAAATAAGTCATCCTCTTGGGAAGGACTAGAGTTAAGTTAATGATCATGGATAATCTATTTGAGTCAAGGCACTTCCACTGATCCTGCGCTTAAACAGATAATGTTCAAGTGGTCGCTGGAATCCCTTTTTATCTTCTGTCTGCAAAGTGATAAATCTTCTGATATACTCAACGCTCCAGGAAAAGAAGATCTGAGAATTAAGATTTTCTAAAATTTACACAAGGGATTTTTCAGAGCTGAAGAATTCTAGATTTTCTTCTCAGATGATGCGACCACAGTAAATCTTGCTATTCTGCATGGAAACATCCAGGTGGTTTGAACAGCTGGGGAGGAAATATCAGATTGTCTGGCATGCAACACTTACAGTTACTTCTTCTCTCTGCTGACATGTTGTACTTCTTCTAGAGTTTCCCATCACAGCTATAATGACTGTTAAAGATACGCACAGCATCAGCAGACCACACGTGGTATCCCTTCCTCATCCCTCAGTCCTGCACTTTGCATCGGTGACAACAAAACAATGTATATTCAGCTAGAGTGAATGATCATCACTTTCACAATGGCCCACTACACTGGCACTACTAACACAAGCTTATGAAATTTGTTAGGAGACGTTTGAACTCCATGAACACTGCAGGTTTAGGAGTGACAGATTCTGTGGTTCCTGAAACTACTCTGAAAAAATAGAGGGTGACAAACTCTTACCAGAAAAACAGAATTGTAATTCAGTTCTCCTGGACAAATATTCAGACTTTGAAGGACTTTTAAAGCTTTGTTTGCTTTGTCAACTTTTATTGCATTGCCACAGCAGTCGCTATGTGAATAGAAGTGTCTGCACATTGCTGACATAAGAGTAAAGAACACCATGAGCAACATAGCTGCCACCACCGCCACAGCTCATCTCTCACACTCACTGAGATCTTGTTTCCTTAGCTAAGGACGCCTGAGAAGACTCCTTGGTTATTCTGAAAACCTAACATTGTTTGCTATATTGTAAATCTCAGGTCACAAAGCCTGCATAAGGATTTGCAAAGTAATAATTGGCGAGCAGATAAATCACAGAAGGCATTCCTCATCTTCACGCACCTCCGGTAGAAGAAATTCTCAATAGTTGCCTTTGCTAGAGCAAAGTTGGCAACTGCCAGGGTTTAGATGTCCAGCTGGCCCTTCACATTCGGTAGCAACAAGAATACTTCCCTCAGCCTGACAGGCTTCCATGGCACAAAGATTTTGAAATAAAAAAGTAAGTCTCCAACACCCAAGGTGCTCTTGGATATGGTCATTTACCAGTAATGTGCAGGTCTGGAGTTGAATACTTATGTGGAAACATTCTGATCTTAAGTCTTGTATTTCTTTACCTGGACATTTTTTTTGTTCACAAGTGGTTAAAAACTTGTGTCCCAAGGAAGTTCTCCTAGTTTTACTCATTTTCCTTTTCTCTTGTTTGAAAGTGGACCGTCTTGGAGAAAACAACCAGTTGAAGACAAGCCTTCAGCTTTCCACTCAGTCCTCTGTAAGGATTTTGATAGAAACAGTATTTACATGCAAGTTTATGTATTTGCTCTGCCAAACGTAGGATTCAGTGACATTCAGTGACATTTCATAAAGTCGAAGATGGAAGACAATAATCTGCACCTGTACTTTCTAGAGAAGTATCACTGATTTTAACAGGTTTACCTCAGTAAAGTCAAGATTAGTCCTGGGTCTTTTTTACATCACATTCTGAAGAATTCAGCCAACTAAACATGTCATTTTATATGGCCACAGATTTCCTATCTGACCTCTAGCTGCTGGCTCAGAAGGCCATTGAGTGTTCAGAGGGTCCTCTGTCACATTTGCCAATCACATCTGGATGTTAAGATATCCCGGAGTACTTCTGTTGAAGTAATAAAATCTCATTCCTGATATCCAACAGATAGTCCCTAGTTATAGACGGATGATTGCACACACCTTTATCTGTTTGCATACACAGATACACACATCTCTTTACAAGATTGCACACACTCCACTGTAGCTGACATTGCTCTGAGCCATTATAGGAGTTTTGAGACTGCTCATCCATTTGGGGTTATTTCCTAATTTTTCCTTGCATTTCCATGACACAATGAGGAATGCTGTGCTCTTGCTTATCTTGTGTCATGCTACGCAGATCAACAGAACACTTCATTTGTCAGCGCTGTGCGTTTTCCAAGCACCCAAATAGTATTAAAGTGGCAGATAGTAATCTGTTTATTCTACACATTACTCGGGAACTGTATCATGTGAGTGCACACACATGCAATACCATGAAGGAAACACTGTTTATTCCTGTTTCAAGAAATGTCTCTTCTAAGTACACGTAAATCTGTTTTCAAAGATATGGAAGTGATCACACTGGCAGAGTGACCAAATTCAAAATTCTTCCCAACACCAGTCTGGAAACCTGTAAAAATGGAAACCAGCAGATGTAGCTTACCTTGAGATGACCTTTTTCAGTTTACCCTTGTCACATTATTTTTCTCTTGTGCATTTTTGTTTCAATCTTTATTATCTAACAAAAGGCAGCAAATGAGTTCTTCGGAAAAAAAGTCTTTAGATATTTCAGGAAAGAAAATAATAAGCCCCATAACTCCTCACCTTCTTCTGAACTGTATCCACTTTCCAATTTGATGGTCTCCAGCTGGGAACTTCTTTGAACTTGAATAAAAGGGAAGGATTTTACCATCCCAGTGCAGTTCAGTCACAGTTCTCCACTAAAGATCAGTCTTCCCAGTCCCATCACTGAAGGGGCTTTCCACGCATTTTTTTTCCAATATGAGGAATTCCTTTGGCTCCAGCCTTAAGGGTCTCTTTCTCAAGGTTATTTATTGCGCACTCCGTGGGAGCTTCCAAACATGAACTGCTCAAACTTGGCAGAGGACAATTGGTAGATTTCCCCTCTCTCTATGAAAATCTCTATTGTATGAGCCCACATTGTTGCAGAAGTCCCTCTCCTGGGAATATCTGTCTCAGAGGAAATACGGGACAGCTGTGATTTGGCATGTGGTTTCCTTCTTTTTCTGGATTTTATTCACGGTTTATAAAACTTCCAACAGCACAGTTGCTCCTGAACAGAACAGGAGGAGACTGAAACCTTACTCTTGCAAGTTATCTTGCAGGATTTCATAAGGAGTGCAGACAGTGGCTGTTTCCTTGATGCCACTTGAATTCGGGCATCTCCCACATCTTCTAGGATACTGCTGACATTTTCTGACTGACTCCAAGTATCAGTGGTTATCACAAAAATTCAGTGGCCCAAAGACATTTTTCTTCAGGCATGTGGCAGATGAAACTTAGCCTAAGATCATATGCTTTGGGGAGTTGGTTGCCATTTCCTTTTAATTACATTGTCCACACTGGATGCTTTCAAAGGTTTAATGTCTCCTCTAAAAGATTAGCAGCCACAATGCAGCATACATAGAAATAACCCTCTGCTCTATTTTTCAATACTTCCAAATGAAGCCTTTGGATGTTTCTAGTCTGTCAGGAAGAGTCATAATTTCTAACTAGAAACTGATTACTCCACAAATTAAATGCTGAAGTTTCCAACAGGTCTGTTTTTTTCACCTCTGTACTTGACACCACATGCACATACAGAAATTAGCTGGAGTCATGCATTTTAAAAGGCACCACATGCTCTATATCTCAAAGTGTCATAAAGCTGGTCTCTAGTTAATATTAACAAATAATACCAGTTATATTAAGTGCATATTATTTGGAATAGTATTTAAGTATAATGGCTAGTCACATGAAGACGTATGTATACATTAATAGCCTATATATGTATGGATGCATGCAACTTATATCTCCACTTCCATGCTACATGGCACATGAAATAAGCAGCAGATACATTACACATTATCCAAGTTCCATAGCTCTCTGGATAAATGGCAGTAGGTGGCTCTAAGGGGCATATAGCTTCATTATATCCAATCACTTAACTTGAAGAAGAGGGTTGAGCACGAAGATAAGGCTTTTAGATTACACTTATCAGTTCTTTTCAGATTTATTTCTGACAGTTAAAGCAGAAAGTTCCATCAATTTGAATTCCCATAAAAGATGAGCATGTCAATTCTCAACTATGTGAGAGTACATACTCTTAATGTCAAAATTAGCTGATATAATTCTTCATGCTTGGCTTGTTAGATCTCTCTGGGACTCAGAAATAACATAGTCTATGGTTATAAGGTACTATCCACCTGAAGAAAATAGAACTAGGATATGAATTTAGGAATTAAAGGAACATTTGTATTTGCACTGCTTGGCTTAACTACTTTAATATATTGAATAATATACAGATTATCAGGTTACAGATAACAAGAAATGTTTTCTATTTGTATTGGGTACTTATTTATGCATTCAATCAGCAGATTTTGAAGAGCAGCTCCTGGACAGTACACTGAGTATAATTTTGTGTTTGAAAAAACTATTCAAAACTCATATTCTGGTAGTGATCTACATAAAAAGTGACTGTCATGAAAAAATGTTTCAAACAGAAAAGTGTTTAACAGAAAGTATTTAAAGCAACTTCAGAGCTCGCAGCTGTTAAAAGGTAAATCAGATTAGTTGCTCCATTAAAGTTTGTAACTGAAAACCAAAACTGGCAGGTTGTATTTTTGCAATTACACATGAATAATAGCTATGCAGCCAGAAACAATGTGGTCCTATACATCTTGTTCATAAATATGGATGTACTTATAATGACCTATTCTCAAATGACTACTTAGATGTCTTCTATCACAGTTTGTTTAGCTGCACATAAAAGACTCATACAGAGCACAAAGGCATCGTAACATTATGAAATATGTAACACTGCAGCCTCTAGGAAGCTGTCATCACTTTAATTGCATATTTAGGAAACCATTTTTCAAAAAAGTGCCGTATTTTGCAACGGTTCAGTATAGCTCTGATTGATAAACCCTAGAGCTGTATAGTTCACCCCACAAGTGTTGCCAGCAAGGTTAGCTGAGCATTTTATGCTTCCTGGACAAGATGATGCAGACAAAGGTCCTGCTGAGATGAAGGAGGCAGCCACTACTGAGAAGTGCAGAGTGCCGTCCACTGCCAATGAATAGCAGTCCCCTTGGAGGTAAAAGGACCAGATCTGTTCTTCCTCCTGTGAATGGCAGGGTGATTAGGAAAACCACCTGCAGTCAGCATCTGAGAGCACAAACTGATATTTACCAACAATTTATCTGCTTTTTACTTATGACTGCCTGCTCAGCACTGCAAGTGCAAGCTGAAGGTAGATATATCCATAGGTTTGAGCTGCTGTGAATTGTTTTTTTTCCCTTGAATGGAGCCACACTGGAGATGCACCAAAGAAGAATCAGCTTTTCTGAGCATCAAGAAATTTTTCTGCAGCTACATCTGCGTGGAATTCTCTAACTAGAAGTTAATTATCTAATTAATTCTCTAACTAGTTAGTTACATTAAAACTATGTTAAATATATTAACTTTCTTAGACATCTTCAAAAGTATTTGCTTTAACCATTTTTTACGTCTTCATAGAGCACATGTTTTTCATCAGTTTTATTATTATTGTTAGCCTGTCATGATCTTTTGCTAAATAGGTTCCAACATGCTACTGAGTCCTGTTCATGGCTCTAGCCAACTGGGACATGACAAATGCTTCACAGGATAATTCAGAAGCTTTTCTTCTAAACCCAGATTCGCTTTCTTTGCAGACTTTGGAGTTGCAAGTCTAGATCTGCTATCACACATCATCTCAAAGTGAGCTTTATGAGCCATGAAAATGTATGCCTGGTTTTCTGGGAAACCTGTGGATGGGTAGGAGCTCAGTCCCTGCACAGATGTGGCATTTGGCTGACTGCACGTCCTGGAGTGTTTGGGGTTACTTTGGTTTCTAGATCATGGAGTTCTTACATGGTAGGCAACATCAGGTGCCTAATTTTCAATATCAGACATGGAATGTTCAGAAGAACTGAGCCAAAGGCTGTTTTTTCTTTTCAAAGATGGCAGTGAGTTTGGAGTTACCAGAGTGAGGAATTTCAGAAGGGCTCAATTTACAAGGTAAGTTATGCTCAGTGTTTCTGGAAAACTGTCCCTTGGCAAAAGCAAAAAACCCAAGACAACAAGGTGCACAGCCCCTTCTGAGCCAGCATTCCTAGCTCATTGACTGTGCTTTCACATGTGTAACACAGAAAAAACTTTAGCTTTACCTCTATGAGAAAATAGCATCCAGCCAACACAAGCAGGAAAATAAAGCACAGCAGTGGCCAGCTATTCACGAGCAGGACTTGGTGTACCCTGAAAGATGTTGTGGAGCAGCAGGTGCTGGTGTGGGTTGACACTAGGGCTTTGTGGCTCAGAGAGCTATTTAAGGCACCATTGTTATTACAAGGCAGAGAAGCTGCTGAAGCTACCAACACAAATACATCATTGCCCACAAAATTCATTCCACAGCACTTTAATGAAGAGCAGGTTTTCCCTCTCAATTACTACATGACAACAATGACTCCCTGTGGTCTTGTCCACCAAATGACAGGCTGATAGTACTACGAATGGAAAAAAGCAGCAGGTTTCCATAATGCTTAACAGCCTTATCTGCCTTATTGTTATCAGTCTCATGGTCTGGAAACACTAGGAGGATCAGATACCATTTATGCATACTTATGCACTTTAAACGTTCCTAGTCTTCAGGATTAGATTGTATCAGTCAGGCGTGGCCTTGGCTAACCAGCTGGGCACAAACACATCTGTAACAATGGACTTGGCTTACTGACTTTCCAACTAGCTTTGTACATCGAGAAATATCTACTCCTTGACTCATTGCTGCTGTCTTCGGTCCTGCAGGGACAACATCTTTATGCACAGAGCAGCTTCTCTGCTCCTTTGTGTTTAGCACTTGAGCAGAATTTGCAAAAGGAAAAGGAGATCTGTCACCATCGAGATAAATGCTAACATATAGAAAGTTGAAGAAAAATCTTGTGCTCATTTTTCTCTTTGTCTGTCTCTTCACTGTGGAAAACTGGTGGTCAATGGTTCCATGATGTTTTATTTTTAACTTCTGTAAGGAAGGTCTTCAAAAGATATACAAGTTAAATTCTGCAGGAGATGAGAAACACCAGTAGACTATTCTGAACTTCTTAAAGTTGGCCAAGGTTTTTCAAGATTCAGAAGTTTAGATATTTTTTGTCAATTGTGCTAAATTTCAAGGTTAAAAATGCGCCTTTTCCACCTTAATATTTTCTTATAGATACGTTTTTAAATCAATGTCTCTAGCAATTGTTCTTTTTTCCCACAACCTCATTAAATAATCAACTTAATTTCTATTCTTTAAGTCTGCCTAGCTAAAAGAAAGTAAAAAGTTCTGTAAGTCAGTTGAAACACTGGCAAACCTTAACAACTAATGATTTTGGAGGTGTTAACTAGATAGATGGGTATCTTTTTTGAACCACCACATCCAGGAGAGGACAGTTGTCTTCTGAGAATGTGTATCTTGGTAGCTCATGACAATCTCAGAAAAATGCAAGAAATATGTATAAAGAGGACTAGAAATCATAGTTCTCCATTTTACACATTGTGATCAGGAGACCCTGCGCCTTCCAAACTGATACGCACGTCACAGTTAAATCTGGCGTTAAATTTGAGATGTAAATCATAACATTACAGGAAATCTTCACTGCCAGATTCTTACAAACTAGAAACATCAGCTAATACTGGAACTGATGACTTCTTTGGGGACATACTGTTCCACTTGCTGAAGGGAATCTCCATGCAAATAATGTAACTCTGCCCTAGAAGGCAAAGAAATTGATTTTACCCCTTCCAGATATCAAAGAAGGAACCAGCATGATCTTTGCTGCACCAATACGCTGAATGTGAAGCTAAGAAGGTCAATTGCCTCAGTGAGACACTGACCAGGCAGATGTTTGCAGTCAGCCAGAGTAGTTTGTTGGATTTTTCTGGCAATGAATGTGAGGTAGCAGAGTCACCACAAAAAAGATAGCAAGTTCATTCCTGAATGTGCAGTAACAGACGCAAGGAGCCCCAGGACATGCTGAGTTCATGCCACCAGTACATTTAATACTACAGAAATATTCAGTCCTTTAGAAATTATGCAGATGTTAATGGCAGGAGGAAGAGCAGGAAGCGATAGCCGGAGGCAACTTACCAGCAGAGCTAAGAGCAGCTGCCCTTCACCTCCTTTCCGCCTAGCAGCATTTTATTAAACAATTAAGCTCATCCTCTCACAACCACTCTCCACCAGTGCAACTGTTGCATCCAGCACTGATAAACCACTGCCTCAGCAGCTTCTCTATGGAGACTCTTGGACCTAGCCAGCATTAAAGCAATCTGCCAAGATGATCTTTAAAAAGTTCCCTCCACCTAGGTGCCAAAAATTGAGAAACCATACTCAGGGATTTTACAAAAAAAGTTGACTATGTTCTGATAAATGACTTAAATATGGCCAAAGCAGAAATCTTTTGATGACATATGACTTTCCTGGAGACAGCACCAGTGTAGGCATCCATCTGCAACCCACTCCAGGGCAGTGATGTGCCCTTTTGAAGGACAGATGATATGAGGGTGATATGAGTTTTCAGGCATCAGAGTGGGGTCTTACAAATATTGAGGGAAACAACTCACTCATGAGTTTTACCTCTCTGCCAAAACAAACCATGTTTTTTTCTGGCCTATATTCTGCCACACAGCTTGGTTAACACCATGGAGCCACTCTGTGTCGGGAGTCAAGCTTTGTTGCTGAGGTCCCTTGCCTTCCTTTGGAAATCTCAACCCGTATGGAGTGCAATGATGTGAACTTCAACACAGGTATCACAAACATTTTGATTCCAGGAACTCAGCAATCTGGTAAGCCACCATAGTTGTATTATTGCCATGTGTAAGAGAAAATAAAAATTATAGAAGGTACAAATGAGACAGTATAAGGTACCTGAAATGTAACCAGAAGTGTCACAAAATATTATTTGAGAGGAAAACACTATTCACCATAAAGTAGAACAGATCCAAAGATATTCTCAAAATATCTGACTTCAAATAAGATTTGAAGGTTCACATTAGATGCAATATCACCCAAGCCACTTGGAAAGTAGACTCCTAAATCTGATTCTGGCATTTGAAAATTATCATTCTAAGAATATTAGTAGAGCTGTTACAAAGCTTTTTCTGTGCAACTAGAAGCTAAAACCAACCCTCCAGATTATTGTAGAAAGAACATAAAAACACCAAATCAAAAATGACAAAATGTAGCATTCAGTACTTAATCACAAAATGGCTACTTCATAACTACAGTACTTCACGTTTCTTTTAAAGAGCTGACACCCTGAGAAGGCATGTTAGGAAAAACTCCCATGAGAACTGGTTCCTGAAAGAGTCAATTGCTTTGAAGTCCCATCTCAGAACCAGCTGGGGGTTTCTTTGTGTTACAAGAAGTCTGTGAATTGCTTTGTCTTGCTTGGGGTCTACAGCAGTCCCAATAATCAGTGAACTGGTAAGCACCAAGGTTTCAACATCATAACATCAGAACACCCAACACTAATAAGTGGAACCTCATCACACCACTCTGGGCTGTATGGTAGAGATACTTGCATGCTTAAAATTAAGCATGTGTGTAAGTGTTTGTAGAACTGAGGCCAAAGGTTGCAACAGCAGCCAAGGGAATACCTGCTCAACCTCTTCAAGGCAAGGATATTTTGTTTGTAAAAGGATATTTTAACCTTTAGAGGCCGTGGACTACGTAGTGGTAACATGACCTTTAACTTCTCCAAATCAAATGTTTATACAGGTGTTCTCATTTCCTGAAAGAGGAGCAGAGGTTTGAATATTATACAAACACTATTAATTTAAATATTTTTCCCAGTTGCTGTTTCTTGCCACTGAAAATAAATTTATTTATCATTTTTACTCAAATCCACACATGTAGCATATGATTTTGAAAATGCCTATGGTCATCTGCTGGACGTTATCAGAGCATGTATATAGGAAAGCACCTTATTTGCTATCTAGCTTGAATGATGAAGATTATAATAATAAGAAAATTCACAGGAAAAAGCTCTGAAATTTCCCAGGAGCATTATGACATAATCCTAGCACTGCAGTGGCTGCAGATTGAGTGGAAGAAGACCAGAGGTCCCAGCACTGGGATTCCTATGGTTCCTGGGTCAGTTCTGAGACTTACATCAAGGGAGTTTCCTTGTCCCAGTTTGGTGGCAATGTTAACAGTCTGAAGTAGGAATAGCAGCTTTCCATGGGAAAAATCTCAGCTACGAATATGTCTCAGTTGCTCTCCATCTGCCTGTTTGGAGTTGATAAAGCCACTGTTTTCCACATCTCTTGGCAATGATCTGCTTTTTCACTAGCTCAGGACAACCCAGTGTCTCAGGCAAGCTTCTCCCTGCGGAGCAGCACCACCGTGAAGCTCTGCATGGGGTTTTGCTGAGTGAGTGTTGGTTGACGTGTTTGCTTTTCTCGTAGATCCATTTAGCTCAAGTCTGGAAAGCACACCGACATAAAAGGTCTGAAAATGCTGCACGTGAATGATTTCGCATCTACTCATGTGCTCTGAGCCAGTTAATTAGTGAGATGTGATTCTGGCTGCCACCTCGCCAACTTTGAACTGTGTCTCAGACCCTCAGATAGGTGATTTAAAACAGACGCTTAGAAAAGCACTGTGTGAATCATATAAGTCTCATTGGTTGTGCTTTGTTAGCCAGGTGGAAAATTAAAGCAAGCAATCAGGTTGTATGGAAAATGCAGACAAACGCAGTAGTGTGTTTTTCTCAGGTAATAAGTGAGAAATGAGAGTCATCCAGAAATTGCATTGTAAGAAAATTCTTTTGTTTAATTTGCAATCCGGGTCAATTTCTGGAGTGTCTTCCCATATCAGTCTGGAAATAAGAAACCTTTGAGTAAGGCTTGTAACCCACACATGTAACACTGAACTGTTTGCCTCCCCTCCAAAAGCACACAAACCAGAGAACGGAGCAGAGTCTGTTAAACATGTGGAGGCTAAAAATACCACACACAACACCAAGGCATGGACCTGTTGGGAGGAGCACGTGACTCGATACAGGGGAGAAATTTCATCTTCCACAATTGCTGACAAGACCAGTGTCAGGCAACAGCTGTAAGATGGCTGGACACAAAGCCCTCCATATCACTTGATCTCTGATGGGACCCTGAATGTTTTGAGAAGTGCCATTTTCCTTAGCTCTACAGAACTCAGGTGACATGCAGAAAATATTAGGGCAGCATTGCTCAGTCTGAAAAATAATCTCTGAGGAAAAAACATTACATACTCTGTGTGCTAAAGCAGAATCATGCAGATATTATATTGAACCTCATGAGACATCCATCTTAAGAACAGCAGCTGAGTTTCTAATCAACAGCTTTTGTCTGAAAGTTACTCAGAGTATTCCAAATGCCACATACATCAATGGTGTTTGCAGCAGATTTTGCATGCATTAGACACCTGTTTACTAAGAAACTACATAGTATTCTCTGAGGATGTCTGAAAAATGGTAGCAGGCACTGATCGGGATTTTAGGGTTTAAATTTTAGACAGAGAGAGCATTTGTTTGAGGTTATGCCTAAGGAGAGGAACTTGAAATGTACAAATACGAATGTATACACATGTATGTATGAATATACGTATACATCAGCAGAACTTCTAAGGTAAAGAGACAGTGCTCTCATGTTTTTATAGACGAGCAAGGCCTAGATGGACTGTGCAAATATTTTAAAACCAGCTGGGAACTAATTAATGGAAAAGTAGAAGTCCTTCTAATTTCATGGCATTGAAACATGCTGAAATTACTGGAGGTTCAGAAGGAACATGATATTCTAGATCTTTATTTCCAGCTCCTTGTAAAATGATGGGTCTGTTGAGACCTTCTCTATGACAGCAACCAAGACTATTGCAGGATGTCTTTTTGGATGCCTTTTTTCTAGCATTGTCCATTTGGTTAATGGAAAACCAACGCCAAAGATTTCTCCAAAAGACAGAAAAGACAGCAGCTTTCTGATTTCATGATCATTTTACAAACAGTGTGTCCTTTCTCCCAACACAAGGAAAGCAATGGTACTTGAGAACTTATTCAGACAGCTGTCGCTGCAGTTCTTATTCAGGCAGAGTTGGAGCTTGTCATCAGGCTATATGTACTGAAGGTCTCATGCGGCTCATCCTGTCATGATGGACTTCTTATTTTCACAGCTTTCCAAAAGTTGCAGTGTTCTAACATTACATTAATGCAGCTTTCTGGAGGCTGTTTATTCACTAACAGCATGAGACAAGCCCCATGAAAATCAATGATTTTCACAGAGTAGAGGGTCAGTCTGTAAGTGCATTTTGATATAGAGAAGAGCATTAGAAATAATTTGATACAGATCACCTCAAATGAAAGATGTCTCTAATTCAAGATCACCTCTGTGCAGAAAAATTGACAGGCAAACTTTGTTCTTCCTTAGAAAAAGAGGCAGAAAAGAGAAATGGGGATTTTGAATGAGACATTTGCAGTTTACCTAAATATTCCATAAGGGGAAAAAAGGGTTATTTATGGATGTATTTAGGGTTGTAAAATTAGGCTTGACTGATCATATGGAGAAGCACTCTATTCACAAATAGTGCAACTGTGATGCTAATTTGAAATGTGACTGTTTGCAGTGGACTTCCTCTCTTCTCTCTGCAGAGCATTTTAGCCTGATTTTTGAACTTACCGAGTGAATTCTAGATGTATTGCGCTGTGCCCAGGATCTTGGAAATCTATTTACTTAGTTTCTTAGCAGAGGTGTGATTTTCGTGGAATGATTATAAACTCTGGTTTGAGATATGCTTTGTTTTTCTAGCTTGTTTCTGACACCCTTAAAGCTGCATCTTCTCATGTGTGGTCTCGTCTACCTGGTATCCAGTGGTAGGACACATGGGAAGGGTTCAAAGCTGCACCAGGGGAAGTTTAGACTGGACACTAGGAAGCCTTTCTTTACCAAGAGGGTGGTCAAACACTGGAACAGGCTTCCTAGAAATGGTGATCAATGCCCCAATGCTGTCGGTGTTCAAGAGGCATTTGTACAACACCCTTAATAACACGCTTTAACTTTTTCAGCCTTGAATTGGTCAGGCAGTTGGACTAGATGATCGTTGTAGGTCCCTTACAACTGAAATAATCTAGTCTAGTCTAGTCTAGTCTGTTTTATTCAATTGTATCATATTCTATTGTTTTTGATGGGGAGTGTGAATAAACTTCTACCACGTCTCCTCTTCTGTGTCTTTTGGTTTTAGAACCTTTGGTCTATGCCTTCAAATCTCTTCTTAAATGATTTACACTTTTTTGTGTGTGTGAAGAATGGCAGAGTCAGAGTTACACAAGCACAATAAGTTTTGCCAAAACCCAAGCCAGACTAGACCTTCCAGAGATACTAAAATCAATAATGAAAGCTTCATTACCCATAAAAATAAAAACAAGATTAAAATTAAGGGAAGAAAACCAAGAAGCAGTGTAGCAGTATGGGTAGACCTGGAAAATTAAATGAAATTTTGCCTCAGTTTTCAATATTATTGATGATAGAAAGTATGATCACAAAGTCAAAATTACTAATTGGAGAGCGTGGAAGGAAAAGGAAAGCATCATATCAAGGACAGACACTAACTACAAACACCATGATAAACTCCAATTGAGTGTGGAGAGGGCAAGTAATCTTCATGGAGAAACATTGGAAAATTATCACACAAAGTACAGGACCATCATCAAGGATATTTAACAGATTCATCAAATCAAGGATAGTGAAATATAAGTGGATAGTAAGAAATCCCTTGCCAGTGTTCAAGAAATAAAAGAAATGCAATCTAAGCAACTATATATTTGCTGCTCTGATTTCAGCGATATATTTGGCTTATAGGAAGAAAAAAACATGAAAAAGGTAGGTATGTGACTGAAAGAAAGGATAAAATGCAATATTGTTCTATGAGAGGTTTAATGTAAAAAACAAATCTGATACTTTTCTTCTGTAAAATAGTTGATAGAAAATCAGTACTGATACGACTATCTTAATTTCAGTAGATTGATGTATATGTTGCCATGTAGGGAATTTTAATTCAATAAGGAGAATTATAACAGAATTTCACAATGAAATCGTGAAACGTTCAGGAACGGGATGTTGTTAGTGGTGTTCTTGCAGTACTAGTTTATTGTATTAAAGCAGCTCCATACATAAAATAATTAGGAGGATGCTAACAAAATTTCCCATGAACATGAAGCTGGGAATCCATCTGCGATACAGAGAGTGCCTAGAATACCTCACTGGATACACTTGTGTCCTAGACTCAGGGAACCCAGATAACACACAGAGTTGTTGCAATGTCATGTATGGATTCCACTACCTCACACTGATATCATAATCTGGAGGGATTGTGAGTTAAAATAGTACAAAAGAGATCCTGGTGTTCTTATAAATCCTAAGAAAACTATGAACTATCAAAATAACATGGCCTTTATAAAATGTAACAGTCAGAGAAATGCAAAATTAGAAGAAAAATGCAGTGGTCTGAGATGAGGCATTACTATCAGGTTCAGGAAATAATAAATAGCATTGTATATGGCATTGGTAAGACCTTAAATAGAGTTCTGTGCTCAGCTAAAAATATCTCTTTTAGGGAAAGGTGAGTTCAAATTAAGGAAATGAAGCATGTGGAGAGGCTTTCTTGTTTACCTTCATCAAATGCAGATTTAGAAAAGGTGTGACAGTTCCTTGTAAAAATACTACAGAGGATAAATTAAAAAAAAAAAAACTTGTTTAGGGTAAACATCAGTAGTGGCAGAATATCAAATGATTGTAAACTGTCCATGAATGCAATGGGGAAAGCATTAGAAAAAACTTCCTAAGGTAGACATAAGGGTCTGAAACTGTGTTCAATCAAGCAAAATAAGAACAGGAGTGATGCTCTTTGATGATTCAAGGGGATCTTCCCAGATCCTGTGTTTTCAGCCAGAGTGCACGTGGAAGACACAAAAGCTATTTAATCTATTTTAAAGTGAGTTTGACTGTGATCAGTCTAATATTAGTAAGAACCATTCCTGAGAATATTTCAGGATATAAATCATCCAACAAAAAGGAGTGAAATATGTCATTTATTTAAGGAACACTGTTAGGCCTCTCTTCCTTTTTTATAACTCGACGTGAGAATGATTCACCTTCCAGGCAGAAAGTTTTTGGTGATGATCCCATCCCTTTCAATCTACTTATACATAAAGTAATTCCCAACTCACCGACATTATGCTGACTCTTTGCTCCCACTGCCCTCCTTCATTAAATTACTAAATACTGGCGTTTCCTTTTACTCTAATCACAGGTACCCAGAGTTATCCCACTGTCACAGAGTGGTACAATTCTACTTGAGTGAGAGATTATGGCAAGGAAAATAGCTGACCTGAAGTAGTAAAGCAAATTTATGCTGACCCCTGGATGCAAACTGAGAATAGACTGAGTTCTCTTATTACTCCAGGCCATGAGACATAGGTCTAAGCATTGTAAAGCAAGTTTAAGAAGGGTAAAGAGCAGCTGCTAGTTGGATCTCATCCAAAAGAGATGTGTGTTCATGTGCTTTCTCTACCACAGATGGAGAATTTTTACTGCCTTGACTGGAAAAAAGAACACCAGTGGGAGCTGAGGGGGTTGTGAGTCAGCCCTAATCCTTGTATGTCAGGGCTGGTATGGCTTTGGCATCTCATCTCCATGGTAGTGGCAGCACAGATTGATCCCGGGCTACAGAAGGAACCAAGGAAAACAAAGATCACTGAATGCTTCTCAAGCAAGGAGAAATTTAAGACCAAATGAGCCTGGTCTGGTGACAGCCAAGTAAAGCAGCCTGAGGAATACCCAGCAGGGATTGTACTGCTTTACCAAGACTGACTGTATCACTCAGAAATGGGACAGGAAACCATCCAACCATCACTCTTACACTGACTCCTCCTGTGCTTTTGGAAACTTTACAAAAACTCAGTAAGCTGTTCCGAGTTCAAACTGCCATCCTGCTTGGATAGCCAAAACATTATGCACAGGTTTCCTACTTTCACCCCTGGATGCAGGCAGAGAGGGCAGTTTCATCTCTCTAGACAGGAGTCATCACTAATGTTTACCACCTTCCAGATGTCTCTGCCCCCCTTTCGGGTAGGGTATCATCAGACTTGTGCCAGAGTCCCTCTTCTGCGGAGTGAGCCCAGCCCTTTGGCACCTCCAATGCTTTCTGGTAGAGCCACCACAGGAGATCTTCATGCCAAAACACTCCACTCTGGCTTCTATTTTGTGACCTGGGGCCATCCTAGGTTGGTGGGAAGATCCTCAGGAACTGTAGAGCCTACTCTGTGCATGTTGCCACTACAGCAATGGACACAGCCATCGTCAGTTCCCTGAGCCCTTTATGCAAACTTTGGGTGAGAGGAACCACTCCTGGGAGCTCTGCCTGCCTCCATAATTGCCTCACACGCAGCGATACCCATCCCCTCCTGACCCTTTCAGAGTCACTGCCATTTGCCCTGACAAAAGGGATGTCGTGCTCTCAGCTACCAACAACTCATTGTAAACAATGCCTAAGATGCATGCAACTGCTTTCTATTTTTCCTTTTTTTTGTTTTCTTTGTCGCTTTAAACTAGGAGTACTTCATGCCTGCAGTTGGCAGGGACAAAGGAGGAGGCAGCAGAGCGGGAAGGGGAGAGGGTCGGGGAACATCTGTTTCACATTTAACCTGGAACCAAACTTTTTCATCATGTTTCTCCAGCCTTGCTTGTATATTGATTCAATTACTAGGCTCTGCTAGTGCAAGAGATTTATATTAAAGCCCCATACAAAGCTATTGTGTTTTGTCACACAACAGTACTGAATCAATTACAAACGTGCTCAACATGACTCCTCTCAGTCATAAGTGTTTGCTTGGGTAGAAGGTGTCTGATCGAGATGCCGGCTGGGCATTAGCTGATCTTCAGGAAAGTGTGACACACCTAGCTGGCACTTGCTAGGAGGATGACCTGCCCTCGGCACATCACCGTGACTTTTCCCTGAGTGTCACCATTCTCAGCTCTGTCTCATTAAAGGTTTGCATGAGGTAGAAAACTGAAGCCAGACACACATGCACATGTCTCAGCAGCTGCCTGGGAGAAAAGGTCCATCGGATGTGCAAAGCAACAGCGGTGCTGGCCCTGGGTTGGTGTGGCATGACCCTGCTTCCAGCAGCAGGGAGAAGCTGGCCAGTGCAATCACATCATGAAAATCGAAAAAAGCACACGGGGCTGGGCAGTGCTAGTGAGGCAGAGGGGCAGAAGAAACTTGTGTTGTGTAGTCTTCTGACATCCAAGCCACAGAAAGATATAATAGACTGGAAAAGGTTCAGAAAAGGATACAAAAGATAATAAAAGGCATTCAAGCTGCACAGGACAACTTCTGTACAAACAGTGGCTAAGAGAGGCAACAGTCTTCACCCTAGAAAAAGACAGCCAGAAGGGGGTTTGATGGGATCCTACAAAATCAGGGAGAGGATGAATGCAGACTGAATATACACTGCGTGTTGAATACAGACAAGACACAGAGGATATAAAATACAGTTATCTGGAAGCACATTCAGACTAAATGAAGAACACTTTTCCTCACACCAGAAGCTGTTTAATCTGCAGAGCAATTTGCCATGGGTGTCACGGATGCCAAAAGATCACACATCTTCATGAAAAGGCTGGAGAGATTCATAATCTATCAAAGGCAATTAAATATACAGATGGTGCCTCTGGCTTGCAGGACGACAAGCTGTAAATTGCTGAAGAGTGGGAAGACATTTGAGAAAATATGTCTTTATTTTTTGTGATATTTTCTATAGTTTCCTAGCTGTGTCCATTTGGCCCCATCCGGGACAAAAATACTGGGCTAAACTGCTGTTTGCTCTGGCCCAGCACGTCTGATTTTATGTCTTTATACTGAGCCTGAACCACTAGTTAAGTTGGGTAATGTTCGTCTGAGGGAACGCGTGTGAGAATCTATACCCAGAGCTACTGCTGAGTGTGGAAATCATGCAGCAGCAGCATTGAGGCTGAGCTAAGAGATACTGCTGCTGACGCATCGCTTTCATGGGGATGCCCAGGCACTGCCGCGAGGTGAATGTGGCAGCTCAGGACAGCTCTCACCTGCAGGATGTCTGAATCATTGCCTGGTGCACAGAGTAGGTGTACCTAGATCACCCTACATTGCTCTACAAGTAAGAGCTCCCCAGTTCTTTTTCGGACCCCAGACTGCTGATCACACAAGCTGCCTGAAAGCTGGTTTACTCCTGGTTCTCTTTTGCAGTGAACCAGCTACAAAAAAGCATGCAACTTGTAGTTCTGGAGATAGTTGAAACTATCAACTCCACCGAATCGAGGTCCTGCAATGGATGAGGCTGCAGCAGCTTGATTTCCCTGTGCCTTACAAAGTCCTGCAGTGCTCTTCAGCTGGCTGTGCACCTTCATGTCACATCTCGCGGCATGCAGTGCAACCCCTCATTTGTATCCCATAGCATATTTCTGGTAAGCTGCAGTGCAGTCCTGGAAATTTTGCACTGGGAGGAGAAAAATTTTAAAAAAAAGGGAAATGCAAAATCATTATTTTGCTGTAGAGGATGCCATGTGGAGTCCACAGGAGATCCAGAGACAAATGCAAAGCAGATGGGATGGTGCCCTGGAGGAATGAAACGCACAGGAAGCTTGGCCTGAGGATCAGGGATCCTGTCCTGGAGGGGAATTATTTAAAAGAATTTATGCAGGTAATGTTTCTACTGAGGACACAAATCATGCTTGAAATAAAATCCATTTTCAATCTATAAACTTTATATGCCAAATGAAATCTAAGAATTATCCAGATGTTGTCTTCTGACCATCACTACCGTCAGCTTCTTCTTCCTGGCCGTAATGAATTCAGTCTGCCTGTGATGTACTATGAACCAGTTCCACATGGATTCTGAGGTGGTTTTGCCAGTTATGTAACACGGAGATACGCTTGTAGAAATTAAGAGTATATAATCCACATAAAATCAGCCAACACTGTCCCACTATGGCATAATCCAGATGTGATCCCGGCATCCAAGACCGCTACCAGCAAAGAGCTGCCTAATTATAGCTCCTTTTCCACCGGGTGCTTGGAGTTTCCTGACAAAACAACTTCTCTGACAGCTTTAAAAATATCAGAGAAGTTAAAGACGGTCCTGACTATTGCAGATTGCACAGTACTTCTAAAAAATGTGCTGTACAACATGAGAGTCAAAGGTCTAACAGAGCCCAGACAGCCCATCAGGAAACACAAGCTGGTTTCAGGAGGCAACACTGCAGAGGGAAAGGTCACAGGCACCACCAATGCAGCCACCACCTTGCCCTTCAGTGTCCAAGTACTCTTTTACACTTGGGTCAGATACAGGGAGGGAAAATGGTATCTGTGTTGCAAAGCTGAACTCACGTCTTCAAGACTTGTCAGGGTGCTTTAGCCAATAGGACACCACACCCTCCCCACATGAAATAACTGCATGGAAATCAATGCCAGTAACTTTTGGCTGCGGGTTGACGCAGGATTTTGCTCTTTCTCTGACGTAATGTGAATAAGCAAAGAGAGGCGTTGAACTGACGTGCCTCAGACACTGGAGCATGAAGTATAACAAGGTCCCCTTTTCTGTGTGTTACGATATGCTCTGACATATGGTACTGAATGTACTTGATTATTGCCTAAATTCTGTTAATTTCTGGGAATCGGTAAGGAAGCAGGCTTCCAGCTAAGATCCTTATCCTTCTATAGCCCCTGGAGCCATCCACTTCAGTAGCATTTTTCAGCAATACAGTAATGAAGGACCTCTTTGTATAAGCCACTGGACTTCCCACACTACTTTCCCTCACCTCTTACTTGCCTCCAATAAAACCCCTACCTGGGGAGAGCGAAAAGAAAGGGAAAAAAGGGAAAGCCAAGAGGTGAACAGCTTTCCTGGGCTGAATCCCACTTACTCTGGCTGCTTGCCATGGTCTGGAGCAGATGATCCCAAGCTGTGCTCTGCTGGTTACTTCAGGCTGTGCAGCGGAGGTACACAGACAGCCAAAGACCACCCTCAAGGCATGAACTTCTCTGGGAATACAGGTGTGGCCACCTTAACCAGGTCTCACAGATCTCATGCCAAGCTGATGAGATAATGCTGGGCCAGGCTGGCAGTCTGCCCTACATCCAGGTGTTTGTGGCTGTACCATAACCAGTCACATGAGCCAGTGCTCAAGACAAATCTGGAGACCATATCTACAGGTGCATCATATCTTCAGCAGAGGAGTCAAGGCTGGGCAGTGGCCTCCAGCATCAACTTGACTGCTGAGGCACGATGCCATCTCAGCTCCCCTTATCTTTTTGTGGTTTTGTCTTGTGCCCAGATCTCTGCATGGCATTCTTCATGGAAGATGTGGAAGAGAGATGTCATACTACAGGCCAAAGAAATAATTTCTGATGAGCTAGTAAAGCAATGGGTCATAATGTGTTTTAATGGGTAAACATAAAGCTGTTTACATCTCCCAGAGGCTGGAAACTTAAGAATTAACACCACTAGCTGAGGGACATGAGGTCTCTGCAGATATCCTGATTCTGGTAGTGCTAGGGGACTAAAACCATTTTGTCTTTCTAGACTCCCTCTTAGCTCTTCACAGCCTTCCCAAAACACCTTAGGCCTCAGACCTCCAAGGAGGAAGCAGAAAACTTACTACTAGTAAGAGCTCAAAACAAGACTGAAGAGAGATAACTACCTCCTTTGTTCTCTACTCCAGTGAATGTCACTGCCTCTGAAAACAAGTGGTGGAAACTAGAAAACTAACAGCGATTTTATTTTCCTGGCAGAAGAGTTTCTGCTCTAATCTCCTCTCCCGTGTTGGTGCTCATTTTCTGTCTCCCACTGTCAGTGCTCTCCTGCTCCATGTCCTCATTCTTGGTGTTTCCAGCCTCCTGCACCTTCCCTGCCAGACACCAGAGACCCAAAGTAAATATGTAAGTTCACTGCATTAATAAGGGAAGTGACCGGACCTAGCAAGACAGGGACCTGCCACCTTGGTGACATCCATCAGGCTTACTCCACTCCACATTGGGCACTGCTGCATGCTCAGACCATGAGGTGTTTAAGATAGGGATTATGTCTTCTAAAGTTTGCACAGAGGTGCTGACTGTGGCCTTTGGGTAGTGTGAACATTAAATAAGAACCTTGTACTAGAAAACATTTCCACCTGGAAAGGTTCAAAGAAAAACCTCCTTGTACAAGTGAAATTCCTGCTTGGTGCGTAGGCTGTTTATTTAACAGAGCTTGGCAACTGAAGCAAATCATTTTGCAAGAACAAGCAGAGACTTCCCATTGCTCTCCACCTGCCCTCCCACAGCCTGATCCACTAACACATGCCTGCTGTTTCACTAGCCTGGGATAGGCAATGAGATGGGGCCTTTTCTGCAAGCAGAGGTGATCCTGCAACTTTCAGAAACATGAAGTATCAGCCTGGAGGAGAAGACAATGAAAATGATAATGCAATGAAACAAACCTGTCATTCAAACCCTATGTGATGCATTACAATTTCCAACAGACTGATACAAATATACGCTACAATAAAATTTTAGCATTAATTGCTTTCAAGGATCAAGCGGAAAAATAATTTGTTGTCCTACCCTTTAATTTCTACAGGCTGCTGACAGCATTCCATTTGTTCTTACCAGTCTTCCATGAGTGTCACAAAGAGGAATTGAAGGAGGAAGGAATGGATTGTCTCACTAAACTCATAGTAACCAAAACTTCAGCAAAAACTATTCAATCTTTCCTATTTATCTTACTCCTCTCAGCACTGGCTGTACATTATGACCCATTAAAGGGACTCTGTTCAAATGATTGTAATTTGTGCACAGAGAATACACCTAATACATAAAAGCAATACCAGGAACAAAGCAGCACTGTGTTTTAAGCCTTCTGTGATGACTTTCTTCTTGAGTTTCTGAATTTCTGGTTTCACCATGTGCAAAATGGAATACATGCTCTCTTACTGCAAATTGCTTTGAGATGTATGGATGAAAAGCGCTATGCATGTACTCCTGACTACAAGCAGTTTATTTGTTCCCGTAATAACAAATTCCCTCAATGAAGAGATTTTTATTAAGATCAACAGGAGAGCAGGGGCAGAGGGGAGGCATTTAAATTGGGGTAGGATTTTTAAAAGTTAAATTAGTCCATGCCCCTGTAATATAACTTCTAGGAAAAGAAACATTATTTCAACAGGTGTATTTTATACATCACATGCACGTGCACTTTCACTGCTTGAAGCCCCTCTAGTGAAATTCACCTGGGCAGCAAATGAGCCTGTAAAGTTACATTATTAATTTTCAGGCTAGCGTTCCCATTTAGACAATCAGCGTCATGCCTTAGTAATTTACTCAACGAAGCCGATTCAGCAAAATTGCCCTTTTTACAGCATATGTACCCCATATGTGGAGGCTGGATCTATCCTTACATTCCAGCATAGTAAGTAAGAACATGTTGTTGAGATGATGTAAACGCAAGGCTTACACTAATCAGCCATGATGCACCATCTAAGGATTTGACTAGAAGCTGAGCACTCTTTCTATATTGATATGCCATATTTCTGCATGTTAGAGCCCATGCAATAAAGCAACATGGTGCTCATGATCAGACATGGTGCAGGTTGGACCGCACGTGTAGGTTTCATGTACCACCATCAAACGAGAATCCGTACTGTGCTTCCACTTTCTAGCCACATCTGCGCTGACGTAGAGTGGAGAAAACAGGATCAGACATACAGTGAAGATCCAGGACAGATCAGGGATCCTGTGGGACAGGCACTCAGACCACTTCTAGCAGCTTGTATTCAACTCATTTGGAGGCAATCAGTCACAAACAGGACCTACAGAATGGAAGGTGACTAAAATAGGTAGAAGCACTTGGTGGGTTTTAACAAACATATAGCTATATATGAAACATATTGTGTTTGATATTTAGCCATGGACTCATCAAGCCATGCTGGCCACAGGTTGCAAGCCTGTAGTCTGATCTTCAGACCCTCAGATCTCTTTCTGACTCAACTTCAGTCATTCAAAAGCAGATGTGCTGATAAAGCCAAACCTCTGGAGATCCTTCACACTGAGCGGATGTAGAGAAATACAATCAGAGATGCATCCAGCTTGTTTCAGACATTTGCTTTATGGTGGGATAAATTATGTCTAAAGGAGCCTTGCACTCTCCACTGACTGTAGCAGAAACCTAGAGCAGATAACAAACTTTTAGATGGATGAAATTAGCCAGAACGAAACACTCACTGAGTTTTATCCACTGGGAAAAGACTTGATACCAGCATGACTTCACCTGAGTACAAATGTCCAGTCATGCAGAACCAGGGGCAGATAGGTTTGTAGTACAGACAAAACTTCAGTGGTGCTTGTTCAGTGAAAAGTGAGAACCAAATTCAGCCCAGCTAATGAAGAACATCGTGAAGCAGAATACTCAATTTCATAAAAGATATTGTAGTGGGGAATCACCTTTAATTATTAGTGACTATATTCAAGGCTCATGGTAAACTTTGAAAAATTTCACTGTCATGTTTTCTAATTGCTTTTCGCTAAAGTGGGTATCTCATAGGGGAAAGCACCATCCAACCCCAGAAGGGAAAAAGTATGAACTCCGTATAATCTATTTTGTGCAAATTAAACAATGTGGTTTACAGAACCTCCAGGGACAGCCTGTGTGAAGAGGTTACAAATACTGCTTTGCCCAGCAGAGATGATGTCATGGTTTCTGTCAGAATTACTAACATGCAAGCATGTATTTTCTGGAACATGGGCTTAGAGATATATGGTCTTTGTACTTACAGACTCACTTTCCCACAGAACTTCATGATCTGAAGAATGAACCTTCACAACATTGGAGCAGTGTACAGTTTTTCTTTATTTTACTGTATCTTGTAAAAATCTCTCAGTTCTTCATGTTAATATCCTTCTCTATATTTTATGACATTACATCTGAAATGCATTAAAGAATTATCAAAATTTGGACAGACAAATGTAACAGAACAATTACATTTAAATATTTTTGATCCCAAATGTTTCACAGACCACTGCAACTTCACATCTACATACCAGACAGTCCCATAAGAGAGTTTTTCTCTTAGATCTGTTTATGAACTTCATCATGAAAAATGCATTATATAATTTAGATTCACACTTCACTTGCTGCAGAGAAATATATGACTGTAGGCATTTTGCAGACTTAACTGATTTGAGATATAAGTGGGTGTGCACAACTTTGATTTCTTGTGTGTTGAATTAACATCCAAGAATCTGAAATAACACAACTGGGAAAAAATTAAGACTGATTTATCCATTTCAAAAATTGATCCCACAGATCTTAACTGTAAAACTTCCTTCCCAAGAACTCCGAGTATAAAATCCCTTAATAGATTTCTTTACTTTTCATCAGAGCAATACTGGAATTCAATTCAGAGCTGTGCAGCCCAACAGATGTCAACCAGTCCTGAGACCAGAGGCCAGAAAGCATGTTCAGGGGACAGGATCAGCACAGACAGGGATTTCCAGATCACAGCCCAGACCTCTGTGACTGGGCAGGTAGAGAGGCAGAAGGAGGAAACTTCTGTCAGGGTAAATGTGGTAAATGTGGTTAGGGTGCAGCATCGGTAACAGATGAATTTGCTGGTGGCAGTTTCCACAAGGTGATTTGGTAACCACTCATGATTTTATCAGTGATTTCTGCTGAACCAGGCCAAACGTCTTCCAGCTGTGATCTGACAGAAAGTCATTTGTTATAGATATTGTCTAATCTGTCATACCTAGACAGTACAAGATATGCAACCGAGTTCTGGTAAAACAAATTACGAAGATTTTACTATCTATCACCAAGACAGGTTAACAAAAAGAAAGAGAAAATTAGCACACACCAAAGCTGCAAATTTATTATGTCTTATGATACACTAATTTCCACTGAGCTTATGTTTCTTGAAGACAACCTGTAGCTCAGGTTTGCCTTCAGCACAATGGGACAACAGCATCCTGAGAGAGACAATAACTGTGATTCTAATCACGCCTTGTCCCGCCTCTGTGGCCATAAGCAGTTGCCCTCACTTTAGACTGGCAAATCAAAGTGAGATTTGAGGGCCGCACAAATTTCAAAATCAACAATTATTCAAAACCTAAGTGACACAACAAATAGCTTGTATCCTGGTGGAAGGAGATGACCTACCAGCTCTACAGCAGCTGGCTCCTGGAGGCAGAATCAGTTTTAGAACTCACAAAGCTAGACAAGAACACAAAAACTGTATGAATGAGAAGCTTATTTTTTCTTCAGTAACCACTCAGTGACCTGCTACAATGTGTACTTGGTAAGAAATCAATCTGTACTTGTTAGAAGTCCATTGCCTTGGTAGACCCATTTTAACTTCTTTGTCCTTGCCTACATTTGTGATAACCCAGTCACTGAACAGCCCAAACAGTGTTGTATAGCAAAATATGTGCCTCAAAATACACTCCACCTCATGGGGAGAATACACTTGTGTCACACAAATCATTGGTGAAGCGCCCGCTGTTTTATCTATATCCTTAATTCCAAAGAAAGCGGAAGAGACTAAAGGCTGATGCAGGAAAAAGTCTATCATCCTCCTGACTTGGATACATATCACTAACAATGTAATACCTGCCTTTCAGAAGAAAAACTGTGTGTTCTTCACTCCCAAACTCAAAGAAGTACATCTATCAAAATATTAATGCTGTACTCTCCCAACATCTAGTTACTGGCTGATGGAATATACCTTTCTGATCAGACACAACTGTTAATACCTTCTCACACTTAATTCAGAAGTGAATTTGAGAATAAAAGTGTTTCAGAGTAAGCAGGAAAATTCTGAATACATTAGCGCTGCCCTTCATCGTTTAAAAGACGTTAAAAAGGAGATAGTCATGAATTATGCCTCACAGATTGTGATGAAGAAGATCGTGGGTCAGAGTGGCATAGGAATCGCTAAATACAGAAAGGATTTTCAATTTGGAAATGATTTTCACACTACACACTGCAGGAGATGTAAGTATCTTATCTATGCTCTCTAGCAATTTGGAATCCCTGAATATTCCTCTTTTTGCAGCACAAGTCCAATGATGACGATGTCAAATCAAGGATACAGAATTTGACTGGCACTGTCAGGCTTCTGGAAGAGTCTGAAGATGAGCAGAAGAAAGCTCTGAAGTCAACTCTTGGATAGTGATGAGAAGTTGGACACTTTAAAGCTCACACAGCTGTAGAAAGGATGTTTACAAATTCAAGCTGACTTAGGTCAAGGACACCTGCCAGTCAAAAAATGTGTAGTTTTTGTTACTAGCCAAATGAGAGAAATCTAGTGGAGCCTCCCTGATGTGCTTATAAAGTCACACAATGTTCTTCATTCTGATCATTCATGCAAAATTAACTTGTTTCTGTTCTGCTTCCTGCTGTCCCATGACAGATCATGAAAGAGTTGCTAATAGTTACTTAAATAACATCAATTTTTCTAAGGGTGATAGAAATTTTGTTTACCCTCTGCAACTGTTAAGGTGTTTTAGTTGGATTTGGATAAATGCTTGTTTGCAACATTAGCGATTCCGCTGGGGAAATCCAGCTTGGAACACTGCTAATTGCATTTTTCCCTCTAATTCACAATCCACTCCTAGTGCTTTTATGTGGTTTTTCCACTCAGCATTATCACTTTGGCAACACAGCACTCAAAGACTTTTACCTGTGTAAATAATAAACCATAGCCTAGATACTGGAGTACTTCTCTTCGTTTTGCACTGATGTAATTATGAATCTAACTCAACAGGGCGTGATTCTTCAGTTTCTAAGCTTAAAAAGATAAAACCAGATGAATGAGTTACAATGGCATAAGACGGGTACGAACTTCCAGTGCACTCTGCAGTAACAATCTGTGTGCATAGTCTCACCTCTCGAGTAACTTTCCCAATTTATTTCCTTCAGGTCCTGTAGGTATGAATGTCCTACTGCATATCCCATAGGAAAATACCAGATAGTTGTTGTTCTTCTTTAAAACATCAGAGAGACTTCACCTTGGTGAGTTTTTCCAGTGGTTTTTAACTAGATTCCCAAGAGTAGAGTCCTCTTCAACCAAATTTATTTTCTCTGTGTTGTCATTCAGAGGCATTCTCTTCAATCCACCACCTAGAAAGAGGTCCTTGAGTCTTGTTTGTAGCATGCTTCCCTTTCCTTGAGTAATTCTTACAACTCTTCACAGGGACCTACTCCAATTTTTCAGCATCACTCCTCAAGTACAGACTTCAGAAACAGAGACTGTAGCATGTACACTGGTGCCCACTGAAAGTCTGGCCACATTTAAGTGTTACAAGTTGAGTATGAAAGATTGAGACACGTAAAATTACTAGACACTTTTGAAAACTTTGGCCCTAGTGACTGATTCTCTTTCAAAATAAACCAGCGTGCATTACTAATACCTCACCTGAAGTTAGTTATGCCAGTTTCAGTGGAAGAAGAATCAGACCTTCAAGGGCTGGCCTTAAACTCTTCATGCCATAAAATTTTAATGAGTTAAAAAAGTTGGCACACAATGGAGTTTAAAAAAAGGAGTAAGAAGAAGGAACTCCCCTGTCCTTCCTGTTTCAGTTTACTTTAACCAGTGACCATAGTGCAAAAAAACTAAACAAGCAGCAAAAACAAATATTCTTTCCCCTGTCACCCAAACAACTGTTGTGTTCTCAGGGTTTGCAAGGAAAATGAATATATGTTATTAGCCCAGCTGTAGAGACATGCACAGGCTTTTGGACATGTGAGTTGTTTCTTCTTTATGAAAGCTGCAATGGCTGTGTTAATTCCCTCCTGCACTCAACATTTGCAAGGGGATGTGAATTCCTTGTGTTACTAACTTACCACTATTACGATCCATTCTGTGCATTTGTGCTTAAATGCAGAGTGATTGTCCAGTTGCCAAATGTGGCTTCTGAAGTGGAAACTTAGGGGGGCATTCTGGATGGAGCACAAGGAGTATCTGCAGCAGGGGAAGGAGACAGGAGCCCACATTTTGGGCCAAGATATTTGGTTATAAATCAGTGCATTATAAAAAAAAGCAAGTGATTTTATTTGAGCCAGATGAGGAATGCAGTGACCATCCTGGGATGGCACCAGCACCATGACAGCCAGCCTATTGTTTAGCATATCCATGACATCTTAAAATTCGAGTTACAAAGTAGTCACTGGAAGAGGTGATGCATCAGCCATAAAGAGCCATGTAGAATGTCCTTGTCTAACCTGACTTTGCCTTAGCTGTGGCTCCTGAGAGAGTCTCACAGCTCCCACGGCTCCAGTTGCACCCTAACTCCCTGGGAAACCTAGATGGAGGCAGGCATCATTCCCTCGCCAGCATCTGCATGGCCGTACAACACACTAACACACAGTCAGGACACCAGCATCCTAAGGCAACCCACTAAGCAGACATGCTGAACAGCTTGCATATGACTGCTATTACAGATCTTCCCGGGGTCCTTCAAATATATTGACATTAAAATGTCATATTGCCCAGGCACAGAGCAAAAGCAGGGTTTTTTTCAGGGTGAGTGAGATGTGAAATCCAGAGTTCAATTTGGAGATGTTGTGACTCTTTCTGGCTTTCTAAATCATAAAGGATGGTGACCCTTTAGCTAGTGAACTCACCAGTGCATGGACCAGTTGATTGTCGTATAGTTAAACGGTGTCATTTGTCAACAGTTAACAATTGCATCAGTGACCAAGATTTCTATCATCAAGTCTGTGCTCACTAGATAGCTGCATGCTAGAAGATGAAAACACATGGCATCTTTACTACATTACACATCTGGAAATTAAAAGTTAACCTGCATTTGGAGACTGAACTGAAAAATAAAATCTAATAAACTGTGGCTTCATGTAGCCTTGGAAACAGCTATGGCTTGAGAGCAGCTGTGCTTGTTATTCCAATGCTTCTGATATGCTACAGTAAGTTACATCTCAGTTACAAGGAACTTACCCTCTGTTACAAGAACCAGGGTAATCTTCTGCACTATGTGTTTGTTGAATTATTTGTGGTGTGTCACAGAGCTGCTGACCCAAGAAATCTTTAACCCTCACCACCAAACTCAGCTAATGGCAGTGTCCTGCGAGTGCTCACAGAGCAATTGGTGGGTCTCCCGCGACTCTGACCCACGTATCTGCCTCAGCATGCTTGCAGTCTCAGAAGACTTCACTGGATGCTATGTGCAAATCAGTGTTGCAGCCCCTCTCCTACAGGCGTGTCATAGCACATCTCACCATCCCTTGTCATGTGACGGTGCTGTGCTAACATGCATCAGGAAAAATTGTACCTAACCGGAAAATATTCTCCTCAAATAGCAACAAAACTCTGTCATACATCTTGCAGTTGTAGAAAGAAGAAAGAAGAAAAGACAGAAGGAAAGAAGGAAAGAAAGAATGAAAGAAAGAAGGAAGGAAGGAAAGAAGGAAAGAAAGAAGGAAAGAAGGAA
>VZSC01009260.1:0-111347 GCA_013398225.1 Steatornis caripensis | reverse complement strand
TTTTTTTTTTTTCTCAACTGGTAAATTTTCGTTTAAACAGATTTTTTACTTCAAGATGTTAAGGAAGTATCACTTTCAGTAAGACAAAGCACAGATATGTTCTTGCAGGCTCTCTCATTTTCATCAGACTTAATGGAAAGTACGATGTAGTGTGCTGTTGGATAAGAAGTAAAGAACATCTTTCTTTCCAGGGTGTGTCTTTCAAAAATGCTGGTTGGCAAAACTTACCTGGAGTTTGATTGTGCCAAATGCTGAAAGTCTGTAACAGCTAATGCCGTCAGAGCCGAGAGCGCACGCTGCTTTGCAAGAAGCTCAATATGCCGCATTTTACAGGGAAGCTGGTCCTCTGGATCTCAGGAGAGCTGGTTCGCTTCTAAACCGATCTGTGAGCTTTCTCTGTATGTTCTTGGTCAAGNAACAGTTAATGCCGTCAGAGCCGAGAGCGCACGCTGCTTTGCAAGAAGCTCAATATGCCGCATTTTACAGGGAAGCTGGTCCTCTGGATCTCAGGAGAGCTGGTTCGCTTCTAAACCGATCTGTGAGCTTTCTCTGTATGTTCTTGGTCAAGTTGCTTTATCCTAGTCTATCGATTCTGGAGAAGGAAGCGATGCATGTTTCATTCAGAGAAGTCTAAATGCCCATGACGGGTGTCTTACACACTGGCAGAGCATGCGCAGTTATATTTTCTGTCACAGATAAAAAATCCTTCTGTAGTCAAGAAGTCTGCAGACCTCACAGTTCTCTTCTTGAAGGATTAATATAAATAACTGCATTACACGTTAGTCTGTTTCTGAAATCATATTGACAACATGCATTTTCCAAGAAAAATGTATATTTCTGTTTATTACTAGATATTCAGTTGCAAGGCAGCATATCTGAACGCTTTCTGTCTTTCCTACTTCAATATTCTTGATTTTTGTGTGCGTGAAGTGTACCGTATATTCCTTAGAACACACACCCGCTTTTTCAGTCTGTAGAAGCATGCTTTGAGTACCCCATGCTAGAGATGGCTCACAATGACGCTGTGGCTCCTGGAAAACCATGTGTACAAACTGTCTAAGCAGAGCTGTACCAAGAGAAACACCCTAAGGCTGTATCTAATGCACTGGAACATACGGAATCCATGCATTTCCCCTTTCCTGTGCTTGCCGTTCATGTCCTTGGGCTCTTTGCCACACTCCCATCCTCATTCCTTTTCCACACTGTTCTTACTGAGAGGTTAGGCCAGGCAGTGAGCAAACAGTCTGGACTTCTAGAAACCACTCTGAAATGTTTTCCTGGCTCCCATCCTTCTCACTTGACTCTTTTTTTTTTTTTTGCCCTGTGTCACAGTTCAGAGTATGTTTGTTTGTGCTCGTAGAATGTTTTGAATAATGATTTCTTAATCCTCATTAGAACTGAGTATTGCCGAAATATAAACAATAATTGGTTTATGATATTTTGAAGACTTGAAGAGGCTGATGTTAAGGAAACAATTGCAGATAAATGCTTATTTGCCATTAATTAGTAAGCTTGAGTGTCTTAAAGGTTTTTTTCCCCTCTCGTTTTCTTTAGATTTTATTTCCTCCTAGGCAATTTTTCAACCTAATCAAACTGTGTTGCTGAAAATGCGCTCAAATATTCTCTGCCTGACTGATTTACAACTGATTTCCTTCTGCACTCGTCCCGCTACAATGAGCCTGAAGAGACCGAATTTATACCATAGACTATTGTCGTAGGTAAAATCACTGCTAACCTTGGATTAACGATCGAATGCTAAAGATTCGAGAGATGATAATACTAGGAATGTGTCAGTGGAAAGCAGTAGGACACTAGAATAAATGTGTTCCTAAATGTAACGATATGGGGACACTAAGCCAAGCACGCTATGGTGAAGTCGCGTTCAGTCAAGATATTAGAGAATAACGTCGGATATTATCAATAACAATGGTAACTTGTGAAGGAATACTCAGGCCAACGTGATGTTAAAACAGGCAAGGCTGACCTATCGGCCGTGTCCAGGGCAAAGGCAGATTGTTTTGAGTTAGTCTGATGCCTGTGCTTCATTTATTATATTTTGCGCTATTCCGTTCAAGTTGACACTCCCAGCAGTGTATGAAATGAGACTTAAAGGCTGTCGTCTGTGCTTTGACTTTAAAGGTCATTCAACCTAACGTGGTGGTTTGCCTCCTGCGAGGCTGTCACGCCGGCTCGTGCGGAGACACTGCTGAGCTCTGCAGGTCCGAGGGCAGCACACGCCAGCACTAGGGTGCAGCACCGCAGGGTGCCTTGGGTAGCTGCAGGCCTTCCAGATCTTTCTCCTCTTGACATCTGCTTTCCATCCTGCAGCCGCAGGCTACCAACCTCCAATTATACTGGGAAAGCCACAGGGGTGCGATGAAAACAGTATCGCTGCAATGACCTTGGGGTTAAAAACAAATCCCTAAATTTCCATTCTCCCTTCTGTAGAATTGCTGAATATTTCTAAAATTAGGGAGAAATACTTCAAACAGACTGTTTCAATTTTGCATTCCTAGTTCATAGTCCGTCCCAACAAGTAGAGCTGCTACTACTGCTGGTGAGTTGCTGAGCTGTAAGGCAGGGTGGAAACATCTCCGAGAGTGATGCCAGTGTGTCTCTGCCTGTGGCTTGATGTTTCGCAGGGTTTGGCAGTAATACTGTACGTTGATATTGCCTCTATCTCCTTTCTAGGCCCTCAGGTCACCTCTTCAGTTGTGCTAGTACGACTTGGGCTGCCGTGTCTAGCATCTGGACAGTCAAATCAAGGTGACTTTTTAAAAAAATATAAAACCTATATTTGTACCTACCTGAGCTTCTCAGTTGAAGCTGTAGCCATGCAAACAGTTATGTTGCTACCACTGCAAAGTTGGTGCCATAGGAAAGGAGAACAGTAGGGATACAAGTTTGAGAAAATGCTGCATTAGTGCCTATTGCTTAGTAACGTCAAACCACAGCTGGCAAGAGAGCTTTATAATACGCTATGCAGCCACTGTGAAATTTCTGACTTATCAAATACTCATTTTGCAAAAAGATTAGTACATTAAAACATGTTTTTGTTAGTAGTTTGAGGGAACAGGGATGATTGCTGTGCTGCAAGTGTAAAATGACTTTTACTGATGTGCCATCTCTTCATGTGATCATAGTTGAACAAATGTTTTGGGGTGAAAATTTTGTTTCTGTTCACTCAGGTGTAATTTCTGACATGATCCAACAGTTTTTGTTGAACAGTTTTTGTTCAGTAGGCTAAGACAAAGCAAACTTTTTCTTTCTGTTGGGTAAACTTTCAGAATGGCTTTGATGCACAATCTGTATGTAGGCAGTTTGAATTTGACGTAGAACTAATTTTGTGATCTGTTCTGCTCAGACTCTTTTCCTTCCCTCCCCGAGCTTGTAAGCAGGAATAACTGACTGCACGCCTTCAGAGAAAGGAGTAACTGGCTGGTTGATGGTACTTGTGCAGGGGGGACTGAGGTTTACGGTGGATAATGAGTCGAACAGGAATCTATGACGACGTGCTGTTGAGAAACGCAAAAGCTGGCATAGAAGGTGCAATACTTTTTAGAAGACATCCAAATTATTTTTCCTGCTCTGCTCTTATAAGACTTCAGATGTGGTCTGTGTCCCATAGGGGTAGATAACATAAGAACCAAACAGAACAGGCTGATCTTGAGAACCATCACATCTAGAAAATGTCCTGTGATAAAAGGTTGCGGGAATTGAGGCTGAACTTGTCTAGAGACAGAAAGAGAATTCAAACTCTGGCACCACAGTATTCGGATAAGTGAAAGATAAGAACGATTAAACTTCTCCCTCTCTGTGTACAAATAATGAGCAAGATGCTTATATTACAACAAAAGTAGTTCATTAGGCATCAGGAAAAGCTCTAAGGAACAACAGGAAAGCACTGCAATAGTCTGCCAAGGGAGGCTTAGATCATATCGTGTATATCATGTTCTTGAAAATCGCTACCAAGCGTCCATGAAATGACACGGCGTTATTGATTTCTCCCTCGCGAAGGAGAGAAAATTCTGTCTCCTACAGAGGCGGAAAAAGACTAGGCAAGTTAAAACTTCAAAGTAAGTGAAAATAGCTGCAATACGGTGAAAATGGTAGAAAGCGGTTATGAAGAAATGGCTATGTCAGTGAAATTAAGAATCCGCAAATGCGTGACGAGCTAAATCAGTAATCATTGTATATACGTTTTGTATATTGTAACGTACGTACTACATCTGTTGTGAGGTAACAAAGCAGGTGTGTGCCACGAACAGTGAACGTCCTCGTGGACCTGCACGATGAAATCAGATCGAAGTCCCCTACATGTTGCAAGTACGCAAAGTGCAGCGCACATCCTGGATTTATAACGTTACAGAACAAAAACTGCAGTGCTCCACCAAATGCCCGAAAACTGGAATACCGACAAGGGAGTGGTTTAATACGGTGTAATGCAGAGCCACGTTAATTGGAGAGTTCCTTAGTACCAGAGCTATGAATAAATCCTCAGACACGTGTACTCTGGCGCAGCAGTCGGAGAAGAGCTGGCTGACAGTGGCCGCAGGGTATTAGTGTCGTGGTGACTGCTGCAGAACGATGGGGGAGGGCTTTGGCCAAACTGCCGACGTCTTGAAAAGGTTGCGAATTCAGACTGCTGAGGGAGTTCTGCCAATTACTGTGATATATTTACTGTATGATGTCATTATGGATCGTAGCACTTTGAAATGTGATTTGCACTCCTACTGCAATGTTAACAAAACGAGTTTCTCATGTTGAGATTACATACAGTTCTTCTTGGCACACAAATTGTTTAGGAGTCTGAGTTTCTGTGTCTGCTCCCCTCCAGGAGAAAGAAAAGAAGGGAATTTCAGAGAGTGAAGCAAAGACAGACAGGGAGGGAGGGGGGCTAGCCCTGACATCGGTGGCTGCAATTTGCTTTGCNATGTTAACAAAACGAGTTTCTCATGTTGAGATTACATACAGTTCTTGGCACACAAATTGTTTAGGAGTCTGAGTTTGTGTCTGCTCCCCTCCAGGAGAAAGAAAAGAAGGGAATTTCAGAGAGTGAAGCAAAGACAGACAGGGAGGGAGGGGGGCTAGCCCTGACATTGGTGGCTGCAATTTGCTTTGCCTAAAATCACATTCTTTCCTATACTGATAGGTCTTGGGGTTCCCTGCGGGAGCGAGGAGAGGCATTCTTGCTCTCTGTATGAGGTCTGCTCTGACTCCTTTTGCTGTTATAAATAGATACTTCTTTTTCCCTTGACAGTGTTAGAGAGTTCTCTATTGAATTTGCTAATTGTGTCATCTGCTGAGGCACAGACTGCTAGAAACAGTCAGACACGTTAAAGGAAGAAATCCTCTGTTATGTTGCTTAGACAATTCTCTAGCGCTTGCTATTCCCACCAGCACACAGCCAAGCATTTGGGCCTGACTAGGTTCGTTGAGAGTAATTATGGAGCGTTAAATACAGAGCAATTATTGTTAGTCTTAAAAAGCAGGTTTGTTATGGAAGATGTACTACAGAATAAATGGAAGCGTGTGTGTAATTGCCCACACAGTGCAGCTAAGCTTTACTGACCCCACCTACAGTTCCGCTTGGAAGCGGGGGTGATGCTTGCGTTAGTGATACCTGTAGCTAGTCTTGTACTAAGTTAGAATAGGCCTATGATGATCTACCTTAGATTTGTCTTTAGAACTTTCCAAAGTTGTTACAGTAGTTGCTGCGTAACACAGCAGTATGGTCAGCATTCTTCTTGCCACCTTCCAGCACATCAGTCACGCCAGCTCCACGTTCCAGCCTCGCGCTCCCTGTGTGTACCCCGCGCTGATTCTGGGCCACCTCAGCATTCGCCGTGTTAGTGAAGTTGCTGCTGGACTATGTGAGCTAATCCTTAGATGGGTATGAGCCACTGAAGGGGCACAAAGGTACTTCCTGGAGCTGAGAATCCAATCGTATATTCATACATACACACACGCGCGCACACGTGTCTATGTGTATGCATGTATATGTATCCTAGATATATAAAAGAAATATAACCAATACCTTTATATGTCTATGTACATATATATTCTGCTGCTGAAAAGCTGCTAAAGAATAGAGATATATTTAGAGGCACTGCTAAATGAGGTTCTGTGTGGTTCCTAACTTTTCTTTAATTAGAGAAGTAATTGTTATTTTTTAGAAACAATTATTTTTTCTGGTACTAACAAAGGCCTTTTGGTAGATTCAATATGGCTGGTTGGTTTGTTTTACACGTGTAGCATCAAAGAGCAACAGAATATCCTTGCCACAGAATAAACAGAAAATTTATGTAAAATAACCTTAGATGGCTTTAACATCTACATCGGCACTAAGGACGATAAATTATCTGATTAAAACCTCTGTTTTCTGTTCTGTGTTGGAGAACTAGGTTCATAAGCAGAGATGCAACAGACTTGCAAACCTTGAAGAGAAAATAGAGTAACAGTAAACAGTAATTTCGTTTGTAACATGGAACCCATTAACAGACTTTGGATAGCTTCTAGCAGGTTGAGAGATGTACCAAGTCTGAAGTAGCTTATCGAAGTCACAATCTGCATCTAAGGAGGAATTGGATCTTTCAGATATTGCACAGAGATTCATACTGGAACATAACTTTAAGATGATAATTTTATGACATATATCTGTTATTATGAATACATAAACATTTTACAAACATGCTATCTAGATCGATAATAGGAGATGATTTCATTTGCAATTTAACCTTTGCTAATAAAGCTTTTATCTCTGTGCTTGTGTATCTTAAAGAACGTTGGTTATTTCACCAAGTAGTTCTAAAGAGGTTGATTGATTTTTGTGATAAAAGACAACCAATATATAAGTTCTAGTGCAATCTGCCGTTTTCATAGCAACAATAAATTTTTCAAATGAAGGACAAATTTTTGTTTAAGAATTCTATTCCAAGTGATGAACTGAAAACTAAATAGAGCTTTTAATGGATGGCAAGTAATGATATTGAATAAAGGAAAGATGGTCAGAGTATTGAACTGACTGAGAAATATTTTGAAGTTAAGCATAGAATCATAAAATGGTTTGGGTTGGAAGGGACCTTTAAAGGCCATCTAGTCCAACCACCCCTGCCCCGCAGTGAGCAGGGACAGCTTCAACTAGATCAGGTTGCTCAGAGCCCCATCCAACCTAACCTTAAGTGTTTCCAGGGATGGGGCATTCACCACCTCTCTGGGCAACTTCTTCCAGCGTTTCACCATTCTCATCACAAAAAGTGTCTTCCTTGTATCTAGTCTATATATATATAAGCTTGGAAAGAAATCTAATACTGTTTATGCTTGGCTGAGCTGTTAGAACCTCTATGAGCATTCAGACTGTATGTGAAAATAGCAGGGACAAATTTTCCTTTTTGTTTTCATGGGTGGACTAGGGTAGGTTAGAACCAGAAGCTTATTGTCTTTGATGTGATTCCTGTGACTCTTACTATGGTGAAGAAATCCAGGAATGGAATTCTTGTTATATATCTGTTTTCTGAGAAAACTAAAAAGAAAAGTAATTGTATGATTATTGGAACTGATCAGGAAAGGGATTTTTTTTTTTCATTTTGACGAAAAATATTTTTTTCGTGTTCCAAACTGGAACAGAATTTTGTCTTGGTTGGAAGGTGAGTTTCTGGGTTTTTTTTTAAAACCCAAACAAATCAAGAAGTTTGGTTTGATTTTTGTTTGTTGCTTGGAAGAGATTTTTTCAGGGGACAAGATAAATTTTGGGAGAAATTAAATGAATGTCCTAATGTAAGTTGGGATTTGTGTGTTTTGACAGCAAGTGGAAACTTTTCTGGCCAAGGATACGTGATTTCTGCGTGAAGGAAGTTTTCTACCACGGAATAATTCCAACACAGAATTTCCAGTTGTCTGCAACTGTTACAATTCTGGATATTAATAATAGCATCCTTTGTACTCAGCTCATTTCTAAATATAAAAGGAAAACAGCCCCTGTTCTTAGGATTTCACTCTACCATTGTTCAAAAAGCAAATTGTTTCTCATCTTTCAGTGGCTAAGTTCTTCTAAGGAAGATCAACTGCTTTTGTCAAAAACAGGCCTTAAATCTGCCTCAGATTTTAGTGTTCCCCCCACTGATTGCATCCTGAATATCCTGTTGGCAACAGGTTTCGATAAGATGACTCTTCAACCGCATACGTTGACGGCATCCTGACACAAACACAAAATCTGTATATCTGTATAATAATCCAGCATGAATACCAAAAAGATGTTAGTTTTGCTCACAGATGCTGAACAGGTTTAAACACAACAACATGGATTTCACACTTTCTGTAACAAATGCACGTATTTTAGGCTTTAGATAAGGGGAGCACCTTTCACAAATGAACCTAACTGGCACCAGAGCTGTGTTTGGAAACCAGTGAGGAGGAACCGAGCAACATAGTTCACAATTTCAAATAGCAAAAGGGCAAAACACAAATCAGACTGGAAAGCTGTGTAATGATTTTGCTCTGCTCCAGATAAGGCTTGGTCTGTGAAGATTTAATACATAGTTGGTTCCTTGGAGCTGTTGTATGTTTGTGCAAGTATTACTGACCGTTTAAACATATCACGTTTGCAAGACTGAATTACGAGTGCCCAAAGAATCTTTCCATTATTACTTAAACCAGACAGTGAAAGCTGTTATGGCACTACAGTTGCTATTATCAGTAGTTACTTCTTTTCACAATTTCAATACTGGTTACTTTCTATGATAAATCGGGAGGAAACACACATTTCCCGCCCCCCCCCAATGTTAATATTCAGAATAACAGTGACAAAATTTTACATTTGGAAAAAATTGCTGCAAGAAGAAAACGGTAGTTACTGTAAGCAATCCAGAAATACTTGATGGGCACTCTGATTTGTGAGAACTAATTCACTAACCGCATGGAGTACAGCTACAGTAACTTTCTAAAATTGTTTTGTCATCGTAATTATACCTTGTGCCAGCAGTTCTAAGCAAAACTTGCTATTAGCTTAATTGAGGAAAGAAATGATGTGAAAGAATATCTGATCTAATGGCCCAAAAGCTACAGCAGGTGCACAGCAAACCCAAGAAATACGTCGCCAGAGCACACAGAGGTGAATTCCAGATCCTGGAGCACTAAAGAGAAATACTCTCGATTACTCCATGGGTGCTTCGTGAACAGATGCGTCCAATGCTTTTGCCTTTTTTTGAAAGGGTCTTGGAAAGCATTCAGCTATACATGACTGTAGTTTTTACCAAGTAGATGTCCTCATACAGGGCTTGGTTGTGGTACTGGGAGGTGCTCCTGCTTTCTTCACTATCAGAAGGGAATAATTGAATCGCTGGCAAACTGAATGAGAAGCAGATGAAACATAATATGACGTGAAGGACAGCTGATCATAATGTCTCCAAAGAGCAGACGCTGGCGAGTTTCACTGATGTGTGCCTACGAGTTAGAGAGCTGGGTTTTGCTGGCAGAGAACAGTTTTGCTGGTCATAACCTGCTCCTTCCATTTCGAATCCCTTCTGGAGGAAAGGGCGATACCTGCACTTACTGACGGCATAGCTGCCATCGTGCAGAACGGGACTGGAGCCTACTAGACTTGAAGAGCACAAAGAAAGGAAAATGGAAAAAAAATATTCTTTGAATGTAAAAACCTCTATTTTGTGAATGTAATGTGTGGGCTCCTAAAGATATAGCATCCACATGTACTTACTTACCTTGCTTTAACTGGCATAGGTTTTTTTAGGCAAACGGGGAGCAGAACCACATGATTTTATAGCATTGCTTTCTGCATGAAACACTGCTGCTGGAGGCTTTAGCGGCAGCATCTTCTAAAGCAGCGGAAGTTCAATTTCTGAGTTCCCCTCTCATGAACAATGCTGCCTTCTCAGCAAGACTTGTTTGACTTCTTTTAGGTAAAAGGATTCCTGTGCTTTGTCTTGCAGTACTTATAAATGGGAGAGAAAAAAAGTAACTCAGCTTTATTTTAAAACATTAACTTCTGGGGTTCTTTTAATTTAATTACTTAACTAGTTATTCTTCAGTGCCTAGGGTAAAGCTGGTTCTCTTGGCTTCCAATCTGCCTGTTTGTCAGCTCCTGTTTTAAGTAAATTAATGGGAGGTGGTTTTGAAGCTCTACAAAACAGTTAGAGAATCAGCAACTCAAAATCAAAAGGTTTACTTCGTCTTTCGGAAAGTAGTTAATTTTGCTCAGAAACTCTGGCTCTGTTCTTTCCTGTGGGTTCGGTTTGCTTTATTTTTCCCCTCTGCCAGATTGTGTTAAAGTGCTGATATTGAACTGCGCAGAATTTATGCTGTTTGAATGTAATTGTTTCATGGTAAGCTAGTTCCTAAGACAAAACTTTGAAGCAGCAGCTCCGTGATGTAGAATGATTCTTAAAACGCGCAGAACCTCTCCCCAAAACTCTCCCTGAAAACTTTGCCAGAACGCATGTTTTCCCACGTCTCATAGATAGGCAGCATGTAGAAATAAATGATTCAGGGAGATGGGCAGTTAAACAGTATAAATATTAAACTAATAATAAATGAAAGTTCTCCTTAAAATAGCTATTAGTGTTTCGTATTTGCACAGAACAATCCAGTTGCTTAAGAACACCAAATGATGCTACCTTGCAAAAAAAGAGTAAATCTCCCTGATGGATGCTTATTCTCACTGGAAGGGGAAAAAAAAGGCCTTAACATCTTCAAGTATCTAGGCCAAAATGCTTTGGGTGATTGTTAAAACTGAAGTAAGTATCTTCTAATCTTGAGTAAAGGTAAGATAGTACTAAGTATTTCCTATCTTAAAATAACAACCTGCTAACGCTTAGTGTGTTCCTTTTCAAGTGCCTTTAATGAGATTTCAGTAACTGTTAAAAATAACAAATACTAATAGATATAAGGTCTAGAAGCAAACGGTATTTCAGGCAATAGAACGTACATCGCAGCAGTAGGTGTTTACCATTCACAGGTATATGAGTTCAAAGTTTGCATAGAACGCCACGTGAACAGACAATCTGTTCAGGAAAGGTTTTAGCACTTAGAACTGAGGTGTAATACTCCATCTGGGGCGTGATTACCTTATATTTCTGCTTATCTGATTATTCTGCTGTTACCTTCCTCTGATTTTACGAGTCGGTGTGAATAAGCAATCTAATCAGTCGCATTACAGCAGAATCCCAATAGCCTGAGGACGGGACTAAATTCTCCAAATAAGCTGTAACTCCTGTTTCCCTAGTATCTGTGCTTTAAATATTCTTTATAAAAATATTTTGAGATCATTCTGAGAACGTCTTGGTTTTGGACTGTGGAATAGAAAAGGGGTAAAAATGTTAATCTAAAAATGAAAGTTTAAATCTGTTTTATGGTAAGTTAATCCTTAGGACTCCATATAGTCCTGGAGGAGAATATCTGAGATCGTATTTTTTGAGTAGAAAGCCAGCAGTTCTTAATGACGTTTGTTTTAGCGGAGACTTAAAAATATTTACATATGATTTATTTCAATACCCCTAACATCTACCACCTGTAGCCTGGTTTCCAGGAGCAGCAAACAAATATCCCACAGGTTCACCCGAAAATACAATAAATATTTGTGTAGTCATAAACTTAACTAACAACTTCTGTTAACAACTGCCCTCGGAAACCACAGTGTGTATATTCACAAACGTTCATGCAGAAGTATTCTTGAGTATCTGCTTGAACAATAGTATAATTCTGTGGTTCACTTGCCTTAAAACGACTTTGTTGGCTGAGGTGATATAGCAACAAGAAGCCAGTTTTGTTTTGTTTTCTCAAGCAGCATGGAGTATTTCAATTGCACGTAGCTGATGTAGAACTAAACACAGGGTCTGGCCATGGTCAAAACTCTGCTTTGATTCTCTGTCCTACCGCTGCCAGCCCTGCAGTGTTTGCAAAACTGATTTGGAGGGAATGTTCGTATTACAGCTTGTATATTCCCTGCCGGACCTGCAGCTGCCAATAGCTGGGCATGTTTCGAGCAGTCTGACACTAATATCCAGAGAGTCATTACACATAGCAATAATGCTCGTCACCAAGGGAGCAGAGCTATGTGGCTGTAGCTATTTGTTTATCTGACTGACATAAAATCGTGTTTGTAAACTCCTGTGAAGAGTGACTTGAATAATGACTTTTATGTGCTTTAAATACTCTCGCAGCTTTTGCATGCAAATCCTAAAACGGATTCAGAAGACAGGTGTCAAAGCTGGCTTGTTCACCTGCTTTCCTCAGGGCAGGATCAGCTGAGCCTACACCACTTCTGACAGGTGTTGGTCCAGCTGGTCTTCACCAAGCTCCTAGGTAACCTCTTTTTGTACTTAACTACAGCTACAGTTAAAAAGTTCTGCTTATACCGGACACAAGCTTTCCTTGCTGCCGTACATCGCTGTTTCTTCTACAATTACAGAAGTTGCCTAGAATTGCTCTGCAGAATATTTAATTTACCTTTTTCTGTGGCAATATTTTGTGAAGGATAAAACTTACCCGTGCACCTTGTCTTGTCTTTCCCTGATTTAATAGGCATTGTTTCTGCAATTGTTTCTGTTCGACCATGTGGTTAGCACCTCTGATCGCTTACCGCTCTTCCATCCTTGGTCCAAATCTTGCTTAGAAAGTAGTGCTTGAAATGCAACAAGATGCCTCTACTGATGCTTTGCTAAGGACAGGTAAAAAGACGACTGACTTGACAGATTTGCACTGGGCTAATCCGTTCCGAACCCAAGACCGCTGTTTGTTTTCTCCTATTTCACATTCAGTTCGTGTTCTGCGGCACTGTACAACTTATTTCAAATTCTGAATTGCTCAGCAGCTAATCACTGTTTATTGCTCAAAGTGTTTGCTATTTGTAATTTGCCAGCAATAACATGGTTACCTAAATCATAACATGAGTTTTCCCCTTTCTTTCCTGCCTCACGCAAATAGATGGCTAACAACTTACAAGCATGAGCTCGTATATTTACGGGGCGAATGATTTCATATGCATTCGTGTAGAGTGGAATAATAATGAACCGGCATCTTGCTGGCGTTTCCACGTTCTCTTCTGTACTCTCATTATAGCAGACTTCCCGAGTCCAGTCTGGACGGGCCGCCCGGGCAGTTGTGCTTTGTGATGTCCCAACAGTCTGGGTTTGGGGTGGGGTTTTCCTACTTCAGTTTTTTTTTCTTAACAGGTTTTCTTTAAGATTATTTAGAAGCAATTTCATGCAATGAGGTGTTCCGTGCACTCAAAGGCTTTGGGCTGACCAGTATTAAAGGCATTTTATTAAATCAGCAGATTTTACTTTTTCTTACATCATTATTAAAACAAACTACGACATACTACGAAGTGTTAACACCTACTTTAGTTAGTTTGTTGATCTGATTTCATTACTGACGTGCTGAGCGGAATTTTTGGTGCCCTGCGTCTCACCAAAATAATTTAAGTTGTTCTGGAGATCAAACCTTAAAATAGCTTAGACCTACAATACTGCAGAGTCCTTTGCATCTTGAAATTCTGGGGGTTTGTTTGCTTTTTTTAGTATTAAGTGCTGAAAGGAGTATATGTTTTCTTAAAGGCTTCAAAATATTTTTAACATTCGATTCGTCCATGTATTGAGAGCTTTTGCAGGTCCTGGGAATCTGCTTTGAGGCAAGACTGTTATCTGTACAGCTAGGGAAGTTTTGAAATTCGAAAGAAATATTTATAATCTTTTTTAATCTCTGAATGATAGATCTTTTTATAATCATACTTTTGCTGCTAGAAAGACTTTGAATTCTTATTTGCTTTATCATGCATGTTTACAAGGTTTGTTTAAAAAAAAACCCAAACATAAATAATTAATAAAGCTCCCATTAGAAAACCAAGATGAGTGGATTAAATTTCCCACAGATGTTCAGTATATTAATATCTGTTCAACAACAGTTTCTCTGTGAAACAAAAGCGTGTGTCCACTAGCGATTCCTTTCAATTGGATCATGCATCTGTGCCCTATATGTTATCCAGCTTGTATGTTCATACATTGTTAGCAGCGGCATAAAAGCTGGAGAAGACAGAAAACACCGGGACAAAAAATATTGCTTCTCTGCCTGCCTTTAGGGGGTGAGGGGAAAGCTCAGAATGAGGTGCATTTTCCTTCTCTCTGTTGTGGGTTTTGAGAGGTTTAGTTCATTTTGCTGTGTCTTGACGTTTGGCGTTTGGTTTCGTTTGGCTTTTAACATTCCGGGAGGACAGACCGTGTTTTACAAAGCAGCTGATAACCACTAACAACAGACCCTCCTGAGCTCCTCCACCAAGAGATTGCGTGTTATCACGGGGGAGAGTCGTCAAGGTTTAACCGTTGCTTAAAGAATCACTGTCAAAGATATGAGGGAAAAGTGATTTTAATATAAGTTTGTAAAAAGCATGACTTTACAGAATTCGATTACAATATTCATTTTTTACCTAATACGTGAAGGGAATGTGAAAGGGAATTGGGTCAGAGTGGTGCTCAGGTGCAACTGTCACAGTGATTGGCGAGAGATGGGGAGAATTGATTATACAGTGGTCGGATAGGGAAATCGGGCCAGGATCAGGCTGGAGTCATGTATACAGGGTTTAGGGGAAAAGGTATAAGGAATGCCCTCCCGTTGAGTCACGAGGTTCAGAAAGGACCCCCTTGCTTTCTAAACTCCTTCTCGGAGAGAAGGTGCGGCTAAATCCACCGCTAGTCTCAGACTTGGTCAACAGTTTATGACTAAAGGAAGGTAGTGTTGGGATTTCAATGACAGTGATTTAACATATATATACACGTGTACGGGTCTCATATAAGTTTGAGGTAATAGCAATTAATAGGAGCAATTAAAGGTATCTCAACACTATTACAGTAAATAATAAAACTAAATTATGTGATTTAGCAATACTTAGTCAATAATCAACAATTATTAATAGCAACTTAGCTAATGACTCAAAGTTTCCTAAATCAAGACACATGCACACACAGACAGATACAGATATGGAAGTTAACCTTTGATGAAGATGTTTATTTTCCGCAGATTATAACAAATTTTGTACCAAATATCCTTCAAAAATCAGAGTCGAGTAATAGTGAATTACTCAGTACTTCGATCTGTGAAAAGCCTTTGCAAAAAATCAGAGCGCAGTGACTTACGCTTTCCTTCGCTGGCATCTGTCAGTGAAGGATCCAAATTACTTTGCAGAACCTCAAAAACTGCTCTGAGAGGCATTCCCACTCAGAGGGAGATACACGGCCACAGCCCGCTGTGGTCCCCAAGACCTCAAAGGGTCTCGCTTTCGGACCACTACTCATGGGATCGCAAGAAGATTAGCTTTGGTCAGTGCTATTGTTTCGTGGCCATGGTTCTTGTCAGCTAGTCTTGGCACCTCTTAGAGTGGGCTGTGATCCAGGCAGGAGGAGTTTTAGGTACGTTTCCTGGGCAACAGGAGTTCCAGAGGAGGTCAGAGAGTGCCAATCACTTCAAGTCACTGTACTTGCATCAGGAGTTCCAGGTGCAATTAGGGAGCACCTAATCGTCCCAACTCGCTGTGCTTGTCCCAGGACGGGAGGGGGTACTGCGTTGTTTCGTGTCTCGACTCACTGCATCAGCAGGCAGGATCAGAGAGCGCCAAATTATCCCAGCTCTTTGTTCTCATATAGCGTTGGCTGGTCTGACATTGCAATGTGGCCCAGGGCTAGGGGGAAGCGGGCTCCGCACCTCCACACACGTGCGGGATGTTGACGTAACAAGTGTTAAGTTCTCTGTGCTTGTCGACCTATGTCAGCCTTGTTTCGCCGAGGGTAGCAAAACCGGTATCTGAAAAACTGTTGTCCCTGTCTGTTAACGTCTTTGTAGAGGAGAATATACTGAGATCTAGTGAAGTGAAATACTGATGTGGGGGATCTGCACTCATTTGTTTTTTGTTGACAAGAGCTCTTTGGATCATGTGGCGGTTTCGTGCTTTTTAATGGATGTGGGTAGCCCACCAGTAAATTTGCAATGGTATAATGCTATAGAAGTAATGATTAAATGAGTATTGGTCCACAATGGAGCAACCCAACTGATACGGAATTTTTTTTTTGTGCCTTCATTTTAGAAAGTAAAATGTGTGATAGTAGTTTCAAAAAGCTGTCTAACGTTCCATTTAATCAAGAATGACAGAATTGTATCTTGAAAGTGAAAATGGTTAAGTATGTGTTAACAAATTGATTAAACTCAATTGACCGGTGGAACATAGCATGCTGACTGGACAATACTTGGGCTTGCAGATATGTGTAGCCTTAATTATCCTACAAAGAATGTAAGGAATTCATTTCCCTGTTCTAGATGACCAAGAAAAGATACACATGCATATTGATATGTATATACAGTACAAAAAACTATGGTTGATTTAGCTTTGGATTTTCCTTGTTTGCTTTGAGGAGAGCCGCAAAACTAAGACACAGCTCTCAGGCAGAGGTTAATTAATGTCTTTTCTCTCTGTACAGATAAAAGAAATTCTTGCAAAGCTAAAGAGGAAAACTACCTCTGCAGGGCCAGCGATATTCCTACTGAAAGTATTGGCTTAATGTGAAGTTAATATCTACTTAAATGCTTCCAAGACTTAGTAAATGGAAGTACAAATTGAATATTCTGTGTAAGCAGTTTAATGTAGTTCAAATATTTGAAGTTGTGGCACAGCAGAATCATGAAAATATTTGCTGAAGTTTACCCCGCTTTCGCAGTTGCTTTATGGTAGCTGTGTTTTAGATTGTGTTTGCTACTTCCTGATATTTTCCCAGTAGCCTTTCACATGGGTGTAATATATTACACAAAGCCTAGTATTTTCTATGGATTCTTCTGCAATAATAGCTTTCAGCATAATGATATAGATCTTCCTGCTTTGATGCCAGTGGCAAGAATCCCATTAATTTATCTGGGAAAAAAATATGGCTGTTTAGAAAACAACCATGTGCTGGCTTTTGAAAGGCTTGATACACAAGTCTATTGAAAAGAAAAAAAATTACTTCTGTACCCAGTAAATACATTGACACAATTCACACAATTATGGGTATTAAGAATTGAATGACCAGAATAGCTGGGCCAATTCTTTTCATTTTAGTTAATCTCCCACTTTCCCTTTCATCTCAGGGGATGGGTTGGCAGTGGTGGTGTGAGTGTTGGGATACTCTTTATGAAATAAATACATGTTGTATTTATGTTGGTCCTGGGTTATGTATTTTCATTTGGGTGCATTAATGAGCTGTTTATATGTATTTTTAAATGATGATCAAAGTTGCTGGCAGCGTTGGCTAGCCATGTTTACAAACTGTAAAGAAACTGTATAACGGGCAGTTACAATGTTTGCCAGTAAGTTTTTCCTCCTCTTTTAATGGAATGTAACAGTTTTTCCAATTTTTATGTTATTAAGAACACAGTGCCTGTTTACTTCGTTCTTTAGTATCTCTGTCAATGATCTGGATGAGGAGATCGAGTGCACCCTCAGTAAGTTTGCAGACGACATCAAGTCAGTTGATCTGCTTGAGGCTAGGAAGGCTCTACAGAGGGATCTGAACAGACCGGATCGATGGGCTGAGGCCAGTTGTATGAGATTCAACAAGGCTCAGTGCCAGGTCCTGCACTTGGGTCACAACAACCCCATGCAGTGCTAAGGGCTTGGGGAATAGTGGCTGGAAATCTACCTGGTGAAAAAGGACCTGGGGGTATTTGTCAACAGCTGGCTGAATATGAGCCAGCAGCGTGCCCAGGTGGCCAGCAGCATCCTGGCTTGTATCATAAATAGCAGCGGTACTAGGGAAGTGGTTGCTCTCCTGTACCCAACACTGGTGAGGCCGCACCTGGAGCACTGTGTTCAGTTTTGGGCCTCTCGCTACAGGAAAGATACTGAGGTGCTGGAGCGCATCCAAAGGGCAACGAAGCTGGTGAAGGGTCTAGAGCACAAGTCTTCTAAGGAGTGGCTGAAGGAACTGGGGTTATTCTTAAGAAAGGGAGGTTGAGGGGCAGACCTTACTGCTCTCTACAACTACCTGAAAGGGGTTGTAGTGTCAGGCGGGTGTCGTCTCTTCTCCCAAGTAACGAGCAAAAGGGCAAGAGGAAACTGCCTCAGGTTGTGCCAGGGGAGGTTTAGATTGGATATTAGGAAAAACTTCTTCACTGAAACGGGTTGTCAGGCACTGGAACAGGCTGCCCAGGGAAGTGGCTGAGTCACCATCCCTGGAGGTACTGACAAGGCGCGTAGGTGTGGTGCTCAGGGACGTGGTTCGGTGGGGGAGTTGGCAGTGCTAGGTTAACGGGGGACTGCGTGATTTTAAAGGTGTTTTCCAACCAGAATAATTCTGTAAGGAAGTCTAAGTCATTAACTTCATTTTTCCCATACTTTGTTCCCACAAACGTGATATAAACTTTGTGGCTTCATTTGATTCCCTTTAGTTTTGTCTAACTGTGCTGATCAAAGTTGGTGAAGTCTGTTCCCTATCTCTGTCCTTCCCTGTGCAATGAGTGTTGAAGTAAAGATCCAGGGTGGGTTTTTCACTTTGACACTTGCTATTAAATGCATAGGAAAATGTCTTGCAGTCTGACACGCTTGAAATGACATTCTCGAATTTGACATCAGCATTGACATCAGCATTAACATCAGTGGTTTTCATACAACAGTTTCATCTAGGTTTTTCAAAATGAAGCTTTCCAAACTAAAGATGATGTGCCCAGATTCTACGTAAAAAATTTTAAACTCAAATTGAAGTGGAATTTTTGATTTTTGGCTGACTCTAGCTGACTAGCATTGAATTTAAGTAATATTTAAAAGCATATAATACGCTTCCTCCTTAATAATAATAGAGGAGCTGACTATTAGTTGTATTTTGCTAGAAATTATTGATTCAACAAAAATTGTTACTTGAATCGAAGTGTTCCCACTGGAAACACACCCTGGAGGCTGAACATTTAACACCAAACAGCAAATGTCTCCAAGTGGCTACCTGCCAGATCACAAGTGGAATATAGCATGGTTTTTCCCGACATACCAGAGCCAGATGAAGAAGTAGATGAACTTTTGAAGCTCCATAGTGTATACTAACCCTGAGCAAGTTAACCTCTTAGCTGCTGCTCAAAACAGAGTTTTCAAAATGTGGGTGTTTGTAGTTTTTGGGTTGTGTTTTTTGTTTTCAGCTCCACACACACACCACACACACACACACACACCCCCAATTTAGGGACTTGCCAAGAAATTCTGTTTTGTATCTCTGTTGATTAACCCCTAATGAAAGGATGAAATATTTATCTTTTCTTTTTAAAAATGTAATTACTCTTAGAGAAAACAAAGATTTTTCGTCTGCTGCTGGTACTTGCTGGTGTTGCCAGCTTTCAGGAACCATATTCTAGAACTAGAACAGGTTTGATAAAACCTTTAAACAGAATTTAAGTTAACACAGTCATCACGGGACTTTTGATTTGATTGAGAACTTCTACTAAAGTCCTTATCAGAAATCATACTGCGTGTACGGCGTAATTGCGTGTGGGATCAATGTGTAGTTGTGTAATATATAATCATTACGTAGCTAAAAGGCATTTTAAGTTTATCTGTTCAAACACCTAGATAGGAGTTTACGAGTTAAAGTTGATGTGTATGTTGCTGTTACGCATGGCAAATATTTAAGAGTACTAGAGGGGAATAGGCACAAACATCAAATTACACCACTTCATCTTAGTGTTACTCTATAAAACAGGATTTCATGTTATGCAACAGTTGCTGTGAACGTCTCCTAGTGGCCTCATTCTCTTCCCCTCATTTATCTATCCCATGAGGCCTCGATACGTGTTGTAAAATTGTTCATGTACAGGCTGTGGAATTTTCTGGAAGTTGTAAACTTGATATATGCAGTGAGCAGATGACAGCTGTCTGCCAGGTCTTGGGGAGAACAGCAGGTTCCCACCTGTGATGTGCCTCTACTGCTGCGGGCAGGGGTGGGAGATGAACCACCCTGACCCTCTAATGGCGAAACTGCTTCCGCTTCAATTGCAGTCTGTCCACGACAAAATAACAACAGAGATGATGGTTCTCTGTATACTCTGCAATACAAGGGCCGTTCAAAGGGTGGAAACACCTGCCGCTCTAGCAGGAGTAATTACTCAGCATCTTCCAAAAAGGGAGCTTAACAAGGAGAGCGAGTTGTCCCCTGGACACGGTGTGCAGAAGGCTGAGCTCCACTACGAGGCAGAGCAACAGGGCTCCTTTCAGGCGTTTTTCAACTGATCTCATCCTACCCTGGCCCTTGTGGCTTCACTAGCCACCCCCACAGACATCAGGCACTGCCTGGAAGCTGGGGTTGCATTCAGGTGGAGTTTGCAGGCAGAAAATGCAGGAGGTGTGAACCTTAAGGTGAGGACGCTTACCGCAGTGTTCGTTGTGGAGCATCGGTTTTCTGAAACTTGATCCTTACTAGCAAAGTTATCCTCCTCTGACACTAGAGTAATATTCAAATAAATGTTAATGTTAACAGACAGAGCGGTGACTCCTGGTGTTTAGCAATGACGGGGACATGTCAAGTGTATTCTGCAACACTTCCTCCTGGCTCACTTAAAATGCTTCTCTGATTTGAAGACTACTCAATAACTCTGCCAAGTGGCTTAGCAGAGGGATTTCTGAGAGCTAGATGATCTGTTATGCTGTTCCTGGATGCGTCGGAGCTGTTCTGTCACTGTTCCCAGAAGAATGTGCAGAGTTGTGTGAAGCGCAAGTGAGACATCCACCTATTGCATGCCATCACTGAACTTGCCTCCCCTGCCACCCGAATTAGTCACATTATTAGGTATTTGTTTTACAACGCTTTAAACATTTCTCTGCAAAAAGAAGGGAATGATATGCATTGCTTCTTAGTGAGGCTGAGAAATTCAAAGAACTGTGTATTTTGGTGTAAACGTTTTTGTGGCATGTGCTCCACAGAGCCTTTCCATTTCCACCTCAATTGCTCCCTGGGGAAAGGAAACTTTAATATACTCAAAAATTTCCAGTTTTTCTTTGCAATATCATCTCATTGCTCATCAGCTTATAGCCTGTTGTTGTTTTGAGACATTTCAGTCAGCTTCCTTACATAATATCCATAATATTTTGTTTCAATTATCGGTTATTTAACTGGAACAATTCAGAGTGTCATTAAGAATGTTTTGCTTACCAGTTAGACTGCTGGTGCAAAAACCTCAGTGTAATCAATTGATCTGTTCCTATGAGGAAGGGGTTTTATTAAGTCTGGAGTGTAAAGAAATACAGTCAGTTCTTGTGATCCGCACCGTCCTCATCCCAGTGTTTTAACCGAGTAGAGCCCTGATAGTGGCTAGTGATTCCTGTAAGCTACTGGTTTGAGGGTGGGGAAAGGAGATGTTAACATCGGCAAAGTTTTAGAAATAGAAATTGTAAACTGATTTCTGGATCTAAGTAGCAGAGCGTAGTACTTTGATAGGTGTAAAACATTCGCTTAAAGAGAAACCGTGTTTTGGAAGCTCACAGAATTAGGTTCCTTGAGTTATGTAATCAGGCTTTCAGAAAAGCTATGTTGGTTCAGGTTTTTGTTTATTCCTGAGGGTGGGGATGCCTCGTTATATTTGGTGCAGCAATATTGGTTTCACTGACATGACCACACATAGAGCATTAGTCGCAAACACCAGAGGTTATTTCATGACAGAAAGATTCTGGAGTGTCTTAAGAAATTTAAGACCAATGTCCGAAAATTCTTGTGCGCTCTCAACTGTCGCATGAGATAACGTTGCTAGATTCTGAAGAGTTAAAAATTTGTGAATTCCTCACATGTATTTCTGGGTTTTGCTCTTCTTATTTTCTACACCCGCAGAGCAACCATTTATCATGTGCCAGAACTCAAATTATTCTCTGCTTGGCTTTGTGATTGTATTCAGCATCACTAATAAGCCACTCTAATTCCATCTGTTTATATTACTTCTGCTTTCTGTTTAGATTTCCTCCTTTGCCTCTGAAGTGACGCACTGCAGTCATCACCTGATCCTCAAACTCTTTGATCCACTTAGCTTACGCAGAGCAGCCTTAAGACTCTGTTCAGGGCAAGGCTAGCGAGAAGCTCATTTTTGCCAGAGTATGCCAACCCAGACTTAAGAAGTAAAACTTGCAAGGTATGCTCTTACATGTGGGTGACTGCAATGGTTTTGTTCCATGTGTCATACCTGTTACCGAGGTTGTGCTGGCACAGTGATTCTTTCTGTGTTTGGATGTAAAATGGCAAGAGACGTAAAGTGCTTCTGGAGACATCTTTGCACTGGTGTCTGCGTCCTGCTTGCTAGTCTCAAAGCCTGGCCTGAGTGCTCTCTTCCTTCCCCCCTACCCCCCTTCCACTGACAAGGTTCTCACTAGAAGTTGTTTCTTAAGCTGTAGTAGATATGATCTGTTGCTCGTTTTTTCCATGCATGTTTTTCACAGGAGGGAGAGATGAGCAACGGTCTGACCTACAAAGTCCTTTCCCTGTGTGGAGGCCAGCCCTCGCTGTAGACAGCCACCAGTAGGTAGAGGCTCTGTTGTTAACCCCCTCAGATATATCGTGTAGCTTCTGGTAATGCTGGCATGTAAGCAGAGCTCTCTTGGAAATCTGGCTTGTCTCCACGTCGCAGCATTAAGCAGGCATCAGGCTTTGAAACTTGTACCACCAAGGTGTGTCAGCTCCTGTAGAAGCAGCCTGTGTTACCAACTGTCCTGTGTTGCTTCCTGGACATGACTGACCCTTCTCTTACCAGGATCTTGCGTGTAATTTGTGGTCCTGGTCCACGAGGGTCATCAGCTGTCACCTCTTTGGCCTCCTATCGTGAATAGGTGTCGAGCAGTATTAATGGGAGAGCTGTTCTGCACCTTCCAGAGATGAGTTAGGGCCAATGGCCGTATCTACAGGGCTGTACGGGGAAGAGGGGAGCAAAAAGAGTGTATGTAAAGCCATAAAACCTGCTGTGATACACTTGGAAAGCTGGAATGGGCTATGGGGAACTAGACGTCCAAGTTTTTCTGTGCTCCAGAGCGAAGCTTGCGTTTGAACTCGTGCAGGGAGTGCAAGTGAGGGTTAGCAACCTGCCTCAAAACAGGTAACTTCAAAAACCGATAGTGTAGTTTTATCTTCTGAAGTTACTAAAGTATTGTTTTTTTCACTAAGCCTTTTCCATCTTCTTCCAACTCCCAGTGTAACTTTATAGGTGCTATTAAGTAATTCAGTGAACTTGGCATTGTGGCTGTAATTTTCAGTAGTCTAGGAATCAATGTCCTCTATTATTGTTTCCAGTTACTGAGAAATACAAATGTGGACCCACTTGTCAGAGACTTCACTCAAAGAAAGAGCTAAACTTCTAGTTTTTCTCATGTGGCCTTCAGCAAATCTTAAATTTTTCACATTCATAATTTGTGTTAATATTTGTCATTCAAATGGCTGAAAACACATGGTAGGGAGCCTACAAAAAAAAATTCCTAGAAATATTTCCAGGAACATTGAGGGGTAGATGGCAGAATCACGTTAGGGGTAGTTCTACTTCAAAATGAAGCATTTGAGAACAAGACTTGTTTTGTTTTGTTTTAATCTTCTACGGTAATAGATTGGCAAAACAAGGAAACAACCATAACAAAAGAAGGAGAAAAGGGGAAAGGACAAGCGCACGGTGATACTTCTGCAATATATTGACTCACTGGGTCTGCAGCACCAGGTATTTTCAAACCAGAGATAGCAACTTTGTGGTGTTGTCCATACGTTGAATTTGGAGACATGTAAGTGCCGATATATTTATCCTTACATGTTCCCTGTGTTCTCAAGGTCACATATGAGAAGTTGCAGATAAAAAGCGTACAAACGAAATCGGTGTCTATTAGCAAAACAATTCTTTCGCTCACTTTTCTTGCTTAATACTTACTTTATCCGTTGCTACTTCTTAATTTGCATCTTCATAACGTACACTAGCATTTCCGTTTCATAATGCAAGTAAGTCAAAGGAACTGTGTTATACAGGGACTCTAAATTTGAATTTTTAGAAGCAGTTACAAGCGGTTCTGCATCTACCACAGAGTGGCTTTTTCATACTTCAGCGTAAGACCGAATATTTTTCGGTAGAAAAATAACTGAACATTTCAACACTGGTAACTCGTGCAGTGAGCAGCAGTAGACAGTCAGTGGATTACCGCCTCAGTATAAAGATCTACTAATCTTGCTGAAGAAATGAGCCTGTAGAATATAAAGCCGTTTTTCTTTCCACAAAGTTGTTTCTGCCTTATTTCAGGCTGAAAAAAACCAGCTGCCCATCTCTTAAATTTTGCATTCAGAGAACACTCTGACATTATGTTCTTCAAAACACAGTTAACTTTAATCTTTCTGCGCAATTTTTGTGACTAAAAAGATTGATGGTTCTTTCTTACCTCCTCTTTTCACTGTAATTTTGACAGTGAAATATCAGAGTGATATTCTCTTAGATACCTGATTTTAAGGCAAGTAATTCTTATAAAGCCTATGACCGGAGAAGACATAGCCCATCTATTTCACAATCAATACTTCACGAAGCAAATGCAAAATATAATGTGACAGATACATCTAAAAGAAAAAAAAAAAAGGAACTCGGACATACTGCCATGCTATGTTTCTTTCTTTCAATTGGAGGTCCTCAAGCGTCTGTCTATTATTGCAATGTAGTTAGTAAGGCAGTGGCAGCTTAATTTAGACATTTCTTCAATTATATTTGTAAAACCTTTCATATTTGGAAGTATGATGATTAACTCTAGAGCAGAGGCAACGCTTTAACATCAGAGTGGTTAGAGGCTGGAGCGTACGGTAGAAAGTGTGCCCAAATGCCATCACAGCAGCAGATCCTCAGCATTCAAGTGATATTCTCAAAAATAATATTAATAAGTCAAGTGGAAAAAAGCTTGAATGGCATCTATTGTGAACAGATCATTCCCAATTCTCATTTTTCCAAATGCTGTCCTTGTTAATGCACCAAGACCGTCCATTTAAGTTCCCTGGGAGATGATACACACTCTTCCCACTTCCCCCTTACCTGAGTTTAAGAGTAGCAGCAGCAAAATTTCTCTGTTGGAACTAGTAACCTTAGCGATCTGCAAATCCTTGTTCTTTTAGTACCGTCTCTGTCACTTCTGCAAAACCCCAAGAGTTTTTTTTACTGTGGAGATGACAGCAAAATCCTTGACGTGGCAAAACATGTATGATGTCTATGCTATTGAGAAGTCTTGACCTGTCTCTGAGTCCTGGCATCTGCTAATGCAAACGTGTAATGTTTCTGTCACGATCTGTGAAACTTTCCTGGATTTCAAGAACGTTCCTGCTCAAACATGTAAAGCAAACGAGTTGTGAAGGATGTTCTCTAAATTGAAATTTCATGCTAATAAGGGGAAGTGTTTCATCCATGTTCGTGTTTCCTTTCAAAAAAAGCCTTGTTCACACTGCTTTCCAGCTTAAGGAATGAAATTCCTTAACTCAGAAACGAACAGCAGCTGGCTGTCACAGCAGGGATTGAGAGCACCCTAAAACTCTTTTATTTGCTTCATGTTGGCTGGCAGCGGAGCCCCAAGACGACTAACAACTGGGTGACTCGTAGGTGACTGCTGTCTGCATCTACCCTCTGGGAAAATCAACTAGGAAAAGCGGGCTTTAAGCAGCTGTATCACAATTACAGAGAAGTGCAAAACTGACGTAAGAGATACTTTTCACTCTTTGGAAAGATGCACAAGGGACCTCTCCAGCTCTTGATGTCCTGCAAATGTTCCTTAGGCACAAGACTTGCAAAGCACTAGAAAAAGGCGCGCTTAATTCAGTACACATCTTTAAAGCCAGATGTATTCTTCTAAACTATAATTTTATTTCCACTGTTACTAAATGCAATAAAATTCTAATGATAAAGTGAAAATTTAGCCCAAGTCTTGAGGATGTTTTTTGAAAAAACTTGATTTCGTCTTCCTTTCCCTGTGAGATCTGGACAATTCTTTCTCTCTGTAAACCTCGTAAATTGTGTAAAATGACTTTTAATCATTTGAGCTCTTTTTCCCCCAATAGATTGATAATCTTGATTTTTTTTTTCTATATTGGCTGTTAAAGCTGGTTGCCTAAAGTCTATGTAAGATCATATTTCTATTGTGCAGCTGTACATTGAATGTCACTTCAATATAAGTGCTAAGCTTCTAAACGAGATCTGAAATGTCTAGTTGAAGCAGGATGATGTTACGTACGTTCAGCTGGACACATCTGCACAGCACTGTTGATATTTTGTGTCTGATTTCCCCTTCAACACCAGAAAACTATTGCAAATTGACATAACGTCTAAGGTTCTTTTGGGTTTGCATTTTTAAACGGAGTTTGAAGTGGTGAGAAGATCACAGACTGACTTGACTTGAACTTCTGATTCACTTCCGTTAGGAAAAACTGTGATTTGCTGACAGAAGTAGGTCTTCAGTATGTCACGTATATTTTAGATTACTTAATACATGTGATAATGTTGAGTGGCTTGGGAAATCTGAAAGCTGAATGTAAGAAGCAAACAGTGAATTAGAACAATGTTAAATTGATCTCAACACGTGTTTTTTCTGGTTGTGTCCCAAGAAGTCTTGCAAAATAAATTTAAACTACGCGCATGTTAAAAGGCCTTGACCTTGCACATCCCTAGGAGTACTTGTCCAGTTCATTTCTGAGAATGAGTACACAGAGACGAAATGAACTGGTAGGGATGTGAAGTATAGTGTTAAAAGGTCGTGAGAAGACAGGAAACAAAACGTAGGCTCCTCATACAATTCAGAGAGGTCCAAAATAGCTCCCTGTTTACATCCCCGAGTGAACCAGAGGCCGTGGTGAGCTGAGGGGAGAGCTCTTCACTCCTCCCTGTCTGGGATTGGCAAGTGTCCATTCAGGCTTGCAGGGAGGAGGTGCCAATCACGTAGGTACCGTATGCTTTTTACTGCAACTGGCTCAAAAGTTTTTATTTCTGAAAGGACTGAACAAAACCAGCTCACTTCCAGGTCTGCTGTTGGTAGTGGTGCTACTGTGCTCTGGAGCTGCTATGCTTTTAAAAACTTCTTTTTGCAGTTGCGGTTCAAACATGCGTCAGTAACTGGTATAGCTCTGCAAACACATATACTGTCCTGTCACAAATAGAACACTTCTGTTCTGAAGAGGTTATCTGTGCTGCTAAGGATGCCTTTTTCCGAACAGAATTATTTCTGTGTAAAGAAAAAACTTCATCATTATATGACATGAAAAGATAAAAAAGATGCGGTAAATCATATTTTGATGGCTAAAGAGTCATTATTAGTGGTAACTTGCTGATTTTTAATTAAGAAAGAAAATCTTATTCCTTTTTCATGATTGGGATTTATATGCAAAATTATGCTATTGGATCAGGAGAAACAATTTGGAATGTGAGGGTTTGGGGGTTTTTTTGTAGTTTAGAAACCTTTGTTGAAGATAAAACAAAGTTAATGAAATGCTTCTTCATCATCACCCCTGAGTGTCTCAGATTTAGCCTAATCACAGGTTACTTTTTTTGTGACGTATCTTAACAAATAATGCTTTCACTTACGTAAGACTTTTGTCTTACTTTTTTGATGGTTTTTGTTCCATCATTTTCTATGAAATGTTATTCAATATGCAGTATTCTATTCCAAATGGCACATGAAAGCTTTTCAGTAAGCATCAATATTAAAAAGTACTTTTAAATGCCTGAACTAGTTCTAGTATAGTGCTGTTGTGCTCCACTTCGCAGTTTCCAAGTCCACCTGTCCAGTGTACAATAAATGTTTGACATTTCCTGTTTGTGTAATAGCTGTGTATCATTTTAGCATTGTCTCTAAGCATTACAGAACAATAAGCATTGTGTTCTTAAAGCCACCCACTGTAACTTAAACTTGATGACTGTGGTGGTACAGACACGTCTGTTGCTGCCCCCACTCTGCCCCTGCTGAGATGTCAGGACCAGCCAACGTTGTGTTCTTGTTTTAATTACAAGTGCAATGCATTAGGCCAGTCTGGCACTTTCTGGTTTTGTCTACCAGTGCAGTGAGTTGAGATGTGACACAATTTGGTATCCTCTTGTCCTGGGTGCAAATACGGAGGGTTGGGACAATGAGACACTCCCTAACCGTACCAGCAACTCCTCTTGCCTTTGAAACACACCCAAAACTCTTTCTGCCCAGGTTGTAGCCCACTCTGAGAGGTTCCAAGATTACCTGATAAGAACTATGACCATAACGAAAAAGTACCGACCAAAGTCAATCATCTTGCAAGCCTATAAAAAGCAGTCCTGTGTGAGGCCCCTTGAGGTCTTTAGGATTGCAGCAGGTGGTGACCCAGTATCCCCCCCGAGGGTGAGGAGTCCCAACTCCTCCTTGGGTAGATTTCATGAGGTTTGTAGATGGTCCGCTTATAGATGCCGACAAAGAAGGGAAGCTCAAAGGTTGTCTGCTGGCGGTTGCTGACAAAGGAGAAAAGCGAGTAATTCACTGTAATAGGATTTCAAGAGGTTTCAAAGATCACTTGGTACCAAAAATGTATTGCAATCTCCAGAGAAAGAAATGTCGCAACTGTAGGTTAACCTCGATATCTGTGTGTGTGTGTGTGTACAATTTTATTTAACTAAGTCACTTGGTGATCACAGCAAATCTGGTTAAATCGCCATGATTATTGACTGATTAAGTATTAAGCTAGAAAATCATGCAATCTAATCTTTTGATTTATCTTGATAGTGTTAATAAGTCTTAAATTGCTGTTACCTCAAAGTTATATAGGACCCATAATAGCACGCTGAATTAACACCAGCGAAACCCCTGTATCTAATTCCCTCAGACATAAACTGTTTACCCATTCTGGAACTCAGTCTGAACGCAGCCAAACCTAGACTCCTCTCTGTGACGGAGTTCAGAGAGAAAAGGGGTGCATTCTGAACATTGTGACTCAATGGAAGCTTTTCCTTACCCCTTTTTTTATTCCATTGGGCACAAACCATTGTCCAAGTCTGGGACTGAGTCTGGATCCAGCCACACCTAGACTGTTCTCTGAAAAGGAGGTGAGAAAGCAATGAACTCCGTTCTGAACCTCATGACTCAGCAGGAGGGCCTCCCTCACCATTCATCCCTGATGTCTGTGTAGTAAATCATTCTGGCTCAATCTAACTCTGTCTTCCCTTGTATGTTTCTTCCATATAGTAAGTAATGGAGTGAACCTTGCCATCAAACTCTGTTAAGTCACTTTTACAAATTCGTATTGAAATATTTTTTGCTAATATCTTTGATGCTTGAAGTGACTAAGTCTCCCACCCACGACAATGACTTAGTGTATTTCTAAGAGCTGCAGTTCTCATGAGCGTTGGCAATATGTTACTGTATGCTGCGGCCTTCGGGCACTGCGTCCGATGCTGAAAGCTTCCTAAAATCTTACAGCGCACTGACACGTGACCAGGCAGTATGGTGAAAGCAGCTGTTCAGATACGGTAGTGTGTCACACCAGCTGCTGTGCAGGCACAACCCAAACTGTGCTGTTTATCAGCAGATAAAAGTTCTGTATTTTTAAACTGTTTCTGACACTTGGATTATGAATACAACCAGCTTGTTTGGGTCTAAAATACGCTCTTCTCCAGTAGACCCATGGTCTTTGCTGAATGTTTGAGTTAGTAGGAATCTGCCCTGATTCTCATAATATTTGAAAAAAGTAGTTCAAGGAAGAGTTTGGAGACATATTTCTCAGTTATCTTAACTTCTACTATTTCCATTAAGTTTTGAAACAGTACTGACACATAATGCTCGTGCTCTGAAAAATGAAATGTTATCTACGTCATGAGATTTATGCAAGAGATGGAGGTACTGTTGGAGTGGAAGGACAGCAGAAACGATAGAATGAACAGTGTTTCCTTGCTGCAATATTCTAAAATTAATTTTCAGGCTGAGTAATAGTCATTTTGAAATGTGTGCTCTCTTCCCATGTAGTCTTTCATCAATGAGCTTACATAGCGTTTGGTGCGAATTTGTCTCCTCACAGGGTACTAATTGTACAGACGAGTGATCCAACGCCATGTATGTGAGGGAGAAGCCAGAGCTCTATGTAGTAAAAGCACGGTCCTATCATTAAAAGAAACGCACCTTTTCTTAGGTTATTCTTCTATCATACGTGAGGCAAAGGCAAAAAAAATTCTCGTTTTGCTTTCTGACATGGCAATGTGAACACTATTATAAGCAGCAGCATGACTTTTTCTGAGTGATAAGCAGAACTAGAGCAAGAGGGGTTTAACAGCAAGCCGAGCTTGCGAGTGGAGATGAGACTGTGGTTACTGTACACTAAAGTCTGGCTTGATTCTAGCTCTGTTTTCCGTTGTACGTTTCTTACGTATAGTGGGTAATAGTGTGAAGCTTGCCATCAACTCTGTTAAGTCACCAGTGACAAAGAATCTAAACCACTTGTGAACGTGAAAGTATAGCCTTTCCCTCTACTTTTAAGAGTCTGCAGTTTTTAGTCTCTTGAAGAAATTGAGGTAGACCGTACGTAGAGTGGGAATGAGAAAACAGAGCAAGTTACACACCCTTCGCTCCCCTTTCTGTTTTTCTGCATTTCTACTGACATTGCTTTCTCTAATCCCAGCTTCTCCCCAGTGTGCTTCTTTTCCCCTTTGTTCCTTCCTTTTAAATATAACTTTGTACAAAAACTTTTAAAATGCCTTCGGGATATCATCTAAAAAAGGTAGGTATTATCCCTTGGGATATCTAAAGGAAGCTTACAAATTTGTTCGTTCTGCTTCGAGATGTGCAACCAACCTTTTCCTTAGTGTTGTATGTATACAATAGCACAGAAGAAATCTGGCAGGTCATGAAGCTTTTTCGGAAAATGAAACTTTAAAACAACACTGCTCTTTATTGGTCAAGATATTGCTTGGTTGTCCTAACTGTTTGCAGTTTAAAAGAAACATAATTTACTTTTTTTAAAATTTTATTTTACATACATGAGAAGCAACTCCTTTGGAGTGAGAAAACCGCCAGTTAAGAGGTCTCAAGGCGTGAATTACCATCATCTCTCTTTTAAGACTTGTCTTCATGCTTCCTGTTTTGATCGTTTACAAGTGAGTTCTTATTTACGATAACAGGAGTGGTCATTTTGTAGTTCTTTCAAGATCTTTTTTTTTTATTGTAATTTTGTAAGATAGCTCTGTGTCTTAGACAAGAACCAAGTCATAATTCTTGGTAGTTTTTGTCTGGAATTGTGTATCCAGAGGCACAATTGGTGTTTTAGATGTAAGGCGAGTGACATGGTACAGTGGAGCAATGCTTGGCAATGTATATTTTGAATAGGATTTGTAAAAGCCTGGTGAAGAGATTTATAACAGATATCTGAAACTCAACAAATGATTTCTCCCCTCGGGCCCCGTATAATCTGCAGTGCCATGGTAGTATTAGTCAGAATTACTTGCAGTAATAACCCTAGTAAATGGATTTCCTCATGCATCTGCGGTCTGGGTTGTGTGGATAACTGGCATTCTGTTTTGTTTGCGAAACCCTGCGGCATTGAAGATGATCCCTGAAATTTCAACAGGCAATTGAACAGTGGTCATAGAATAATATTTACAAATTCGGGAAGCAAACATTCTCCCTCTGATTGCATTTGATCTGCTTCTGCATCGCAGCTTAATACTCACCGGCACCATGAGTGGAGTACAAAGAGCCTGTCACCATAGCAGACAGCGTATTGTGTGCCCCCTGAGCCTTGCTTCAAAGTCACACTTTGGTTTTGCACTTGCTAGTATCTGTTGAGCAATAATGATGACTGTATTTGCTGTTTGTTACCGGCAGACACAATTTTTTCTTATTCTTTTTAGAAATATTTTTTGCTTTGCCTAGAAAACGGTCTTTTACTTGAAAATTCTCAACAGCTTTCCAAAAACGACTGAAATATTCGCCTTCTATAAACTATACTTGATGTGGAAAAGATTAATTTCAAGAGACTGTAACTTGATGTTAATCACAAGGTCTGTTTTACTAGTTAACATGATTCTGGTGGTTATGGTGCCCACAGAAAGGTTCACCTGAGTACAAAGAGCAAAGTTACAGGAAATACCCTGTGTGCATTTCATTACTAGTTCTGCCTCACACTTTTCTTGCAGTTCTGCCTATGCTGTCAGGAACTATGTATTTTTGTCTTTGCTGGGTACATAACTGATTTTTCTTTCGGTTTCTACCTTTACCCAAATGTCCAGTGAGTGCATTTAAAGTAATGCTCAAGAGACTTGAGCAACTGCACATGTTGTCTTTGTTCAAGTTATGGAATATGAAAAAGATAGGAGTTCTCACTCTTAAAACATGTAGAGGTGAATCCTCCTAACTTCTTTCCTACTGCTTTCTCTTTGTACAGAGTTTTTTTAATCTTACAGGATTTAGCACATCTGCAATTTATCTTTTTTTGCTGATTAAGTCCCAATTTCTAAATCTTCTCTCTCAAACGTTGCACGATACTGAAAGCCTCCCTACAATCTTTAGCACCGAAGCAGACGTGGTTCTTTGGCATGCGTGCAACCGTACCCTGTTGGTTCTCTCTCCATGGTTTTATCAAATTCCAAATGATGCCATTGCGCATTGTAAAGGTCCGTAGTAACAGATGATCACAAATTTCTTTGAATAATCTTATTTTCCAGGTGGGATTAGAAACTGGGGGTGGTGCATGGAAGACTGTGGGCATTTTTGAGAAAGAAGATGTATCTGTCAGAAGCCATTTCAGCTATCTTGTGCTGCTGCGCTCTCAATGTTGCGCTCTCAGTAAAACGCAGAAGAAATTACTACAAACTACTTACTGAAATAATTTTTCCTTCCTTGCTTTGCACTAGAGCCTTTTTAAAAGTAATAAATTTGGAACAAAATGGCTACGTGTGTTTTGGTGATTTGAGGACTTGTCACAAAATGCATGCTGCGTAGATTGCTATTCTTATCAGTAGCTCAATGTAGTACGGGAGCATAGAAAAAAAACTGCCTGAGCAGAGCTAGTCAAAAACCACGCTGCTATTCTTGTTACTGACACATGATAATGTAATATAGTAGAATAGAAAGTTATCATAAATATTTATAGTTTTTAAAAATTATTAGCAACTGCTAAGTAGTTCTGATGGGAAACATTTCGTCTTCCAGATATACTTGGGCTGCAATGAAATGCTTTGACACTTGATTTCTGCACTAAAAGCTGCGAAGTATTGTGGAAATACTGAAAGCAAGCTTAATTTCCAGAAGTGTAGTGTAATAACGGCAGTGTAGCGATTCATCACAGACTGCTTCTCCACCAGAGGAGTTTTTGTTTCAACATGACTTCAAGCTGTGAGGGTTGCCTGTAGGGTAAATTAAATTTCAACAAGAAATTTTAGAAAATAGTGGAAATGTTCTATTTTTACTCTAGAATCAAGAAGAACTTGCATTGTTAGGCTCCCTGTAAAACCAAAAAGAGATGGAGGAATTTTCTGAATAGTCCTATTTCTTCCCTAGGACGTATAATTTTGTTTATGAAGCACTGTGTCACTGAAAAGCTCGATTGCCTTTATTTGGTGAGACTCGCTGAGCTGGCCAATAAGTTGTGTGCCAAGCTTCATGTGTAAGAGCAATAAAGGAGAGCTATCCATCACATACGCACGGTGTTGTTTTCGGTACTACTGCCATTAAACTTACTCAACGGTTTTCCAAAGGCAAATGGAGACAGATTTTATTACAGTTTAGGTTTTATTATAGCTCTTTTTGAACATAAGGTTAGAAAAAGAAGGTGCTGAAGCTGCGGCAGAGAAATTATAGCTTACTTAAGAAAATCCAGGTTTCAGGGGGAAATGAACATAATTAGACTCTACGAAGTGAAGCCTGGCATAAATGTCTAGATTGCCAGCATAGATACAATGCACAGAACTAATTTCTATCAGAAGCCAGTTGAAAAGGGAAGCTTTGTGGGTGTTTTGGCCCTAATACCAGGACTTTGTCATCTGAAGTCATCAAGGACAACTCTAAAAACGATACGGATTCTTCCACATTACAGAGTGTGTGAATTATACCCCCAGGCTTCTGAGGGCACTCTGCTACCAAAGGCTTAAACCAGAGGGAAGGTTCTTTAAAGCACTACCTCAGGAGGATAAGGGTGCCAATACCTGTGCATCTTTCAAAGTTATAGGATGCTACATTTCTTGCATAAGACTTGAGTTTCTGTATAGAGGATAATACAAAATCCCAAGCATTTAAATGTTACAGTTTGTATGCTCCTGGCGGTTTCACTGGTTATAAATACTGTTGTTTCGGAAAATATTGCTGGGGACACAAGTGAGGAATCCTGAAATGAATTATTCTGCCTTTGTGGAATTCGGTTTTGTCTTTCCTAGAGAAATTCATGTATAAAACTAGATGGAAAAAAAAATATGGGGAGGAGAAGGAAGATAGAAATTAATTTGAGATGTAGATGAAGCTAGTTGACCCAGTGGAATAAAATAAGTAAGCAGTAAGTAAAACGCTTAGGCAAGCTTTTCAGAGCTCATTATACGCCTAAAGATGCTCAAGCACTCTGAAAAATCACTCTAGTTACTTGGCTACGTCCTTAGGCAAGTCATGAGCCCTGCAAAGCTAATACTTTTCCCATGCATCCCTCTAAGAGGAACACCATAACAGTCAGCACATGTAAAGTGCACTTGCAAAATACGGTGGGAGATGTTTTAAATTTGTACAGGGCAAGTTGTGATCCAGTACTGTTCCTAACGTGCAATCCTAGTATGATGCGTTCTACGCAAGACCTTATTTGAGACAATGTATAAGTGATAGAGATTTGTTTTAGTATGGATAATGAGGAGCATCAATTTATTGTACTTGCATAACTTTAGAAGTAAATGCTTGTTAAAACCACGTTTAGTAAGTTGTTAATTGTTTGGGTCTTACTGAGCCTTTCTGAAAAGTGGTAAGAACGCAAAATACTACTTGCTGTCCATAAATACCTGCTGTCTTAACTTTATGGTAGCTGCTTTGTGCTATTCTGTGTTTCACCTCAGCATCCCTAATGCTCAAATTTATTCCTGATAAAGTAATTTTTCCCCACTGAATTCGCATTCTGTATTGAGATTAGCTGATAGTTTTAGCATAATTTTTATGTACATTTTTGACAGAATGACCTGCTTTCTGTTTTTCTGATATAAACAAATTTTTGTGCTAACACTAGTCCTGTAAGTAAATTCTTTTGGTATACTAAATGACTTCTCCAGTCTTGGCTGCTTGCGTAAGTTGACATTTAGCATCATCTTATTTTTGTCATTATTCTTGTATTTCCTGTCTTTGCGGTTTCATTTACAATACTTAAGATATTACACCAAAATTCTTAGTAGTTTGGTAATGTTAACGTGTTCACGATCCTCTTCTCCTTTACCATCAGGGACATACTTTCCCCATCTACTTTGTCCCAACTGTATTTAAATCTCATTTTAAAATACTTAATTCTTAAGATTTTAGTGCCACCTTCTCTTGCAGGCTTCTCTACCACCAGCAGCAAAAACCACACTATGCATTTTTGGTCACTTCCTCTTTTTCCTACTTGTGGGATTTGCCAGCTGTTTAATTCCCAAATGCTTTTTGTAGATGCCTCTAGTTTGAAGACACACATGCTGCTATTTATTTGTTGCTTGCTTTCTTTTTGGAAGAATATTGGTAAGATTTGAACCCTTCTATCATTTCTTAAGCTTGCTTTCTTTCAGCTAACGTGTATTCCCCTGTGTCATGTTCCATAGCTAATTGTCCCCTTCTAAGATGTTCCCCTCTGAAATAAAATATATCTCTGATGTAACGAAGTAAGCATTAAACAACACTTTTGCTCATATTTTAACACATAGGCATAATTTGCACATGTTGCTTCATGCAAAATAAGACTTTATTCATAGAACCAGTGAACAGGACTTAGTTTTTACTGAGTATAACTGACCAGCCCTGTTAAGGGTGAAGTATTTCTGGTTGTGCCCGGGAAGAAAGCTTTTGCTAAGCGCAAATGAGAATGCTGAAAGTTTAAGCCTCTACAGTCTCATTTCCATTAAAATAATTTTCAGGATTGCGGTGTTGGAATGGCATGACTTAAATACATCCTCTGGGTAGTAAAACTTTTTGTGGCTTTGTCTCATAGCTTCTGCTCGGAAAGGTGAAAGTAAAACATTTGATCAGCGTACGCATTCTCGTACCTTTCTGTGGTTTTAGATGGCCTTCAATGTACAACGTAACTGATATTCCTGGTTAAATGATCTTATTTTCAGAGTTCCTTTTGACTTTGTAAAACTATGGCTAGTTCCTTTTGGGACGCACACGAGGATGCTACTTCTTCGACTGCAATTTGCACTCAAGATTTTTCTATGTGGTGCTGGGAGACAACTGCTTTTGAACATTGCAATAGTTGCTTTTCTTTGAATTTGAGGCTACAATAACCTGACTTTCAGTTCGTAGCCTCCGAGGGTCAAATTGCATACTTGGTATTAGCTTCTTTGACAATTGGCATCTTAGATTGTAGAAATATTTCCTGCTACCATCTGCTTTATAAATATGAGTTCTGGTGTATTTATGACACCAGATATTTCCTTTTTCCTAGATAGGAAAGCAAATTCTATTCTTTTCTTAAAATAAAATTCGCGTATGTGATTTCCAGTTGTTGTCTTAGTTGGGTGACTAAAAGCTCGGTTCCCAAGCACACGCGATAAGGATTGGCCTGATAGGAGCTGTTGAAAAAAAATTTGGAGAAGTGAACTGGGTCACTCAGGTCAGATGTCTACAAGTACTGGACTGTTTCCTGAAATTTTACATGCCTCACTGATACTAGGCCTATTCCACTGCAAAATGTATTTTCGTGTTGATATTCACCTAAGGCTTTCCTGATGCATATTTAAATTCCACTACAGTGATATGTCTCAGATATTTCTGATTCATCCCCTATTTATGCAACATGCTTCATATTACCGTGTCTGCAGCAATAAATACAGTCCTATTCCTCTACAAAATTTTCAGTAGTGATACACATTACAGTGAGAAAAAGCAGTATTTTCATATTTGAAAGCTGGTTGTGTAACCATCTCTTCTCTTCGGTTCACAGATAAAAGACCACCTAGTAAAACTGAAAAGGGGAAAAAAGCCAAGCCCCTACATTTTTGCTTAGTGTGGTTGCTGATGACATCTCTGACATCATTATTATGTATGATAATAGTAGGAGAACCGCCGGTTTGTTCCACATCTAAAAATACCACTGCTGCATTGCACAGCACATACGTCAGCCCGTTACGCTGAGAGGAAGTCTCTTGCTATGATGGTCGATGTTCTCTTTCCTGATTTAATAAAGCCTTTTCAAAGAGCACTTATTCTGCTTTTCCCTTACGGGAATAAGAGCCACCAGAAGATCTATGGCTAAACTGTTCCACACTGAACTCCGTGGAAATAATCCCATTAAAGCTAAGGGCAACAACTATTTCTCATCTGTCCTCAAAAACAATGCTTTAACAAAAATGGAAGGTTTCTTCAGATGTTCTTTAGCTCTTGGACGAATTCTGACCTTACAAGAAGGCTGTGCTGGTCCCGCTGAGACCACTGCGTTTTCCAAGAATGCTTCCTAAAGAAACAGCGAGTTCCCACTTCAGGTATACCACTGTTTCCTTGGATTTATCTCCAAGCTCATTAAAGAAAAGAAAAAATTCAGCGGTGGATTTTGAACAGGGAAAACTGTGGTCTGTGTATGTGGGGGATTGAACAAGATCTGCATGATCGATCTGCTAGCTTTAAAGTCTCTTAACCCATAGAATGTATTGAAATGCTTGTTGCAATTTAAGCAATAATTAAGACTACAATTTCTCTCTGGTATGCGTGCCATGCAGAAAGCGATTGTGTGAGCTTATTTACTGATGTTGCAGTGTACGCTGACAGGGAGTGTAATAATGGTTCGCGCCCCCCAGGCCCGTCAATGTGAATGCCCTCTGACAGCAGCACCAAAGAGCCGTTCTCTGCCAGGTAATGCCAGGGAAAAATGACATCTGTCTGTTCATGTTTAAACAGTATTTCAGGGAAAAGCAGCGCGCGATGTATGTCCTCATTTCACTGAAAAACTTCACAGGGATAAAATATGAGAAATAATTACTACAATAAATTTCCAAATGCCTTAGGACCAGTGACAGTCACACAGATCTAAATCCATGTAGTGTTCGACTTCGGTAGGTAATTAAGGGTTGAAGCAATAGGAAAGCTGCAAAGAAAACTAAGCAAAAGTACCAAATATGAGTATGAGGAGGCTCTGTGTTGCTAAGATAGAAAGTAATAAATACTTGTCCTGGCTTTGGCTGGGATAGAGCTGATTTCCTTCCTAGTAGCTGGAACAGCTCTATGTTTTGGATTTAGTATGGGATTCGGTCTCAGAAAAATGTTGATAATACACCGATGTTTTTAGTTTTTGCTAAGAAATCAAGGACCTTTCAACTTCCCATGCTTTGCTAGTGTGCGTGTGCGCAGGAAGCTGGGAGGAGGGAGCACAGCCAGAGCAGTGGTTCCAAGTTGGCCCATGGCATATTCCATAGCGTGCAGCGTCATGCTCGGGGGGTTGGCTGGGGCACGTGCTCGCTCGCTCCCTTCCGGGACTGTGGTTTTGGGACTTCTCTCCTCCGGGGTTCCTAGCTAGGGACACGGCTGGGCGTTGGTCAGCGGGTGGTGAGCAGTTGCACTGTACATCACCTGTTTGTAAATTCTGTTATTATTACTACTATTATTATTTTATTCAAATTATTAAATCATTCTTATCTCAACCTACGAGCCTCTTTACCTTTACCTTTCCAATTGTCTCCCCCGCTCCTTGGGGGGCGAGGGAAATTGAGAGCGCAGCCGCATGGCATTTAGCCGCCTGCCAGGTTAACACCACCACAATATTTTAGAAACCTCCTATAATACTGAGTTAGTTTCTGACTGCCCAGTCTCAGGCACGTGACCAAATAGTTAAGTTCTGATTTTGATCGCCTCATTTCCGGTTCTGCTTTCTCCCAGCTTTGGTTAAGGTATTGGTGTACTTGATTTTTGTTACGCTGGTCATGAAGCATCAGAATTGTTTTCTGTGCCCAGAAATGCTCATTCTTCACCAGAGAAAAATGAGCAGTCACGTAGCAAGTAGCTAGTACGTTCTTGATATTTTCAATATTGGATGCTCTCGTAAGGTGACTCGGAACCGTGGATTCTAAAATACTTCAAGCCAGCTCATAAAATATCATTAAGACAACAATATGCTCGCACTTCTGCTAGGACTTCTTGGGGTTCTGCTCCAAGTATGAATACGTTAAGATACATTAAGTGCCTCAGGACAGAAGCGTATGACAAGTCAATTCAGAGACAGCTTTCCTCTAGAATACACTGTAACACCTGGGAGCAGAAACTTTTGCTTTAGTACAGACGTAGAGGTCCAGGCTCAGTGAATTGGATGTGCCCGGTATGTTAAACCTGTAGCTGGCTCTGCCCAGCAAGCACGGGAGAAGGAGTTTTGGGGACTACTCCTCCCCGTGCAGCATACTCTGAGGATGCTGGGGAACTGGCTGTCTGAGGACTGTGAATGTGTAGAAATTAATCTCTCTACCGGTATGTCTCAGATTCGGTAGAACTATCGCACAGAAATGCAGCATGTCTGTCCTTTTGGCAGTGGGGTTTTAACCCAATGGCTTAGATATGTAAGCAAAGCAGGTGCCGTTTGGATTTCAGCCTGGTGAGTAACTTGTATCAATGAATCAACCACAAGAATGATTAGAACAGTTAGTTTTCTAGCCTGAATGGGTAATAAAAAAACCTCTCAAAATCAGCTACTGAGTCTCACACAGATGTCATAATCCATGAAAATTAGAAATTTTAGAGTACTGTTTGATTTTGTTACACTTCCCAAACAGTTTTTTTTTAGTGTGCCTCAAAGATTTACGTGTAAGAAACCTTACTGAGTTAGATATTAATGTTTCTCAATATATTACTCAAAGACAAGGTTTTAAACTTTGCTTATTCGATGTTGGACATGTAAATCTGGAAGAAAGCAAGACAAAAACTCCATGATCATAAAAGGCAACTAAAGGTCTGAAATTTGCCCTTGTAAGCGCTGCTTATTTTTATTATTTTGCATTTGCCAGCTCTGTGGAGGGTTTCTCTAGGAAAAGTTAGAAAAATACAATCTTGGTGGTTTTTTCATAGAAAGATATTAACAGACGTTCTACAAAGCTCTTTAAAAATACATATGTAAAGGGTGACAATGACTTTTGGACGTGTTTATTTCATTTAATTGTAGGTAACATACAGTGAATAATAACTGCATAAACACATTCCATGTTCCAGATGGCCTTTGAGATTCTGAGCCTTCAGTAAGCTTTGGATGTAAGGACTCTTGTAGCCAAGAGCGGCTGTGAGGGAGGTCAGGATCAAGGAGAGGTACAAAGCCTTCGTGGGCTTCTGGCTGAGATCCTGTGCCTCTTCAAGCCGAAGCATCCCGCTTGTCCTCACTTCTCAGCTCTAGCCCCCTTTAAAACCCCAGTGTGGGGAGAGCGTTGGCCACAGACGGCAATGAATTTATGAATATCAGTTATTGACTTGTAAAGGAGATCCAGAAAACCTGCTTGCGCTTTCTTGCTTGCACTGCTTTTGTCTTTTGGCATAACGAAAGAGAATCTTTTAGCTTGGTTTCCACAAAGCGCGTGGGTGATTTAGAAGAACACGTTCTTCATAGTGAACGATGCTTTGCAATCTAACGGAATGTATCAATTTTTAGAGAGCGTGGATTACTTGCTGCTGTTTTAAAGGGATTTGTGAGGCTTGGTTATTTTCTGAAGAATAGCTGAGAAAATTCCGAAAGCTTTTGTGGAGGAAATACGTTAGCGATAGTATTAGTATTCAATGCAGTATCTTAGAGGTATTCACCAATGAAGGAAAATGTCACAGGAAATGTCACTGAATAAGTCTAGTTATCCTTCACCTGCTAAATCCAATAAAAAATCCTCAGGTATAGTTTCTAGCTATGGAGGGGAGAAAAAACACTAAATTTTCAACTTTTTTTTTTAAAGGAACCATACTTTTGACTATTGCAGAATCAAAGCAGCACTCCTATTTAATTTGTCCCGTGGCTTTGTAGTGTGCAGTACCTGTAATCTAAAGGCTCTTTTATTACCCACAGTAAGTTAAAATTCAATTTTCAAACTCCCTGTTCCTTCAGAGATATTAACTTGCCCTTGTCAATTCTCCATTAAAGAAATGTCTGTGCCTCAAAATGATTCGTGGTCAACTCGCGTCAGGAAATTGTCATAAGGTATGTGAAGAGACTGTTAATCCGTAGTACACTCTTACACTTTATACCCGAACACCGAGAACTGGATGTAAGTCACGATTAGCCGTATTTCTTTTCTATTTTACTCTGCTGTAGAAAACTGATAAATAAAATATTAAATCTGGTGTATTATTAGTATCCTTTTTGGCTGTTATGGAACAGAATGTAAATCATGTTTTAAATAACAGCATTTCGAAAGGCTTCGGAACCTTAAATAAATCATTTGAAACTAATTCAAACTAAATCGCTCTTTTAGAGTCTTGTGCTGTTAATGCTGAAGTTGACCTTAAGCTGAAACATCAGTAGCTGCTGCTAGTTGTGGTCCACTGTGGTCGTAAAAAAAATCATAGCATACTGACTTATTTAAACCATAGAAAGCTGTATGAATTAATTTTGTGCTATTGATAGCATAGATTGGTGTCATTTCACTGCTCAGGAAGCCTGTCATGGAACAGTGAAGGTCAGAACGTGGAATTAAGCTGTACCAATAAATATACTTTTTATTCTTGATTTACTTGATTTATGGGTTACTCTCCAAAACCCCTAAATGTGCAAAACAAATCAGAATCATTGTGGACAGACCTGCAGGCATTGCGCAGGTTAAACCTGCCAAGCAGTAGTAAACAAACCCTTAAATGAAACACGTTTTAAGGAATTTGATGGTCTTCTGAGACTGAGTTATCTGAGACAACTTTGAGGTATGATTAAAAAAGTGATGCCAGGAATGTGTTGATGCTGAATTTACTTTTTGAGCAAATGGGGTCCTGGCTCTTCTCTCAGTTTCTTTGGATCACATCAGGAATGACTGTAGCTCCTCTGAAGCTTTGAAGGTGAATTTCCCAATGCAGGGACTGTCACCCTCGGTGCCCAGTACATGCAGGTGGGTCGGCCTAAAAGCAATATGGACTATGATGGAAACATTATCACCGCTTCCGGCAGTGCCAGGTGGTCCTAGACCAGCTCATATTTGAGTGGAGATGGCTATGAGAAGACTGCTGCTCAGGTTGTTGACCCAGCAAGGGTTTGTCGCTGGCAGTGCAAAACTCCGACCATGCGGCACGAAAGGCGTTGTTGCTCCCGCTTGTTTTTAAGGTAATAGGTGATGAAAACCAACTAAGCTGTCCTATCGTGACAGAACCAAGGAAAACACTGGGAGCTTTCTCTAAGCCTGATGATGTGGCTATCGTGACCACAGAGCTCGTACCCATGAGACGGTCACCCCGAAGAGCTGCTGTGTGCTTAAGGATTTGACACAAAGGAGTCATCAGGTCAATTGTGCCAAGGGGATCTTCAAGCAGCCTTACTTGGAGGCTCCTGCTTCCAGTCTAGGAGCTGGGAGCCTAAAAGTTAGGCAAACCTCTTGCGTGTTAAGTCTTCAGCTTAGCTGGCAAGAGACTTTTCTTTGAACACATTTTGAAAATAAGCTTCTGGGTTGCATGACTACTACTGAAATTATCCTCTATATTTAGGGTGACAATATGGATGAAATTTTAATTTTGATTCTCATTAGTTTTATAATATTTTTAAAACATTGTAACACTTAGAAAATATCCGAATTCTTAACTATACCATAGATGAAAGACTTGGACGGTTAGAATTTTGTTAAACGGTGAGATGCAGCAGTGAAAATCATGTTGTAAACTCCGTTCATGAGCAAAGAAGCTGCTTGCTCTTGCTTATGAAGAGATAATTGCATTACTGATGTACTGAGCCATTTAGTAATAATTTAGTAATAATATACTTACCTCTTTCATGCAACAGCTTCATCAGTAGATCATAAATCACTTTACAAAGGAAGTAAATATAATTACCCTCCTTTTATGCCACGAATTCTGTAAAGAGGCACAGAAACTCCATAAAGAAACATTGTGCTGCAATTGTACTTAATTATATTAAAATTAATGTTATCAACCTTGTATTCATAAACCATCATAGTCACCGACAGAGCTACAGATCTTATTATTTTTTTAATGACCACAGAGACCACAATTCAGGTTTAAAATTTTAATATTTTTGATTCTCTTTATTCAAACCTATTTCTGTATAATTATTTCAGCTGTGCTCTCAAAGCTAGTAGTTTAGGTGCTCATAAGATTTTTGTCTGAACCTGAGGTTTCTGTGCAAGAAAAGCAGATGATATTACGAACAAGATGATAAAGCAAAGTGGAATGCAGGATTTCCATCTCACTTAAAATTCCAGTGTATCAAAATGCTGACATTTCAATTTCAAAACACTTTTTCTAAATTGAGAAATACAAGTCCTACTGTGTACCTAATTATGCTATCCTCTAGCCTCAATAAAGCACTGACAGTTTGTTTAGAGAGGAAGATGCGTTACGCTATGAGATGATAAAGCTAAGCAATCTCAAAGTAATTATAACAATTTTCTTGGCCAAATTCTTTTCCTGTCTCTTATTTTTCCTCCCTTCCTTCTTTCTCATGGTCTCAGTGCCTAAGATTGCTTCTATAGATAGACAATATGATAAGTTCAGGAGTTTGATCTCACTCACCCATAAAAAAGTGCTGCTGGAGAGCAGATCACAGCTACTGAAACTGAACTGGAACAGGGGAAATATTTGCTTATTTGAAAACTTGCATAGTTTTCGAAGGAAATTGATACTGAAGCTGCTGAATATATGCTTCATCTAGGGCAACATTTCAGTAAAGCTTTCTAATTGGTAGGGAGAGAAATCTTAACTTCGTTTTGGAAACTAGACATCCCTTCTTAAAATTTTTTCATCAGCGCTGAGAGTTCTTGAAGTGACCAATATTTCGGCCAAGTATTTCTAATAGGAATTGAGAACATGATGTAGAGAGGTTGATTGGAAAAGTATGGTGAAATAGTAGGTGCAGTTGTATCTGCAACAGTGTGCAAATACAATCTCCAGTTCTATTCCTTGAAAAGACTTGCATTTATTTCTGCGTTTTGGGGGAAAATTAACCATGGGGATAGCTTGTCCAAGAGAGTTAGAGAATCCTCGTCATCAGAGCTTGTTAAGAACAAGATATACAAAAATCTGTCAGGGACAAGGCAAGTAGAACTCGTGCAATGATTTCTTATGCTGCCTGTGGTTCTATAATTCTGTGGTTCAATGACTAATAGAAATAGATCTTTAGGAGTAGCTAAAAACCTGGTTGTTCAATAAAAGTAAAGTAGGTTTTGCATACAGACAAGCATATCTTCATTCCATCTATAAATTACTGGAAATACTTTATACTTTCCTAGCAGTATTAGTAACTAGTTTGTTTATTTCTTAATTCTTACAGCAGAGAGTAGTATAGTCCCTTATTTCTTCAAATGCTGAGCTCTAAATTTTGTGCTCTAATTGAAAGTAGTATAGGCATTTGCAGTTTTCTGTGAAGAGGAATCTCTGCTGTAATAGTATGTTCTGCTCATGTTGTGGTGGAACTTGTTCTGGATTAGTAAGCTTCATAGTGCATGAAAGACATGAATTAATGCAGCTCATAACAGACCACAGAGAAAATTGTAGGAAAGATCAACGTATGATACACTTACTGGCAGCCTTTATGGGAGTGTGTCCTCAATTTATTTTTTTCCTTCCTTTCAGCATCACACAACACGCCCAGCTCTGACGGTATGTTGGCTTTGTGCTTTACACAGACCTGCTCGCTCAGGAGCATCTGTGTGTTAGCAGGTGCTCCACTGTGTCTGGCTGCCTGGTGCTAGTGGGGAAAAGCAGTAGAATTTCATGAGAACGTGCAGAAAGTCTGAATGTAACGTGCTGGTTAGCAGTTAAACGCTGCCCTTCGGTGCCTTCGTGCTATGCAGCGTCAAATGGTACCGTTCCTGGTACGCAAAAGCCAGAAGGTGAACTAGAAGCAGTCAGCAATGGTCTCTTTCGCTGTACTTCTTACGTGAGAAAGTCAGCAAGTACACTCATTAGTACACTGAACCACACATTCAAAACAGCTTTTACGGAAATTTTGAGTCACTTAATATCCTTTAATTAGCGTATGTAACCAAAGTTATTGTTAGCATACACGGCTCCATTGCAATGTAGAAATTGAGAACCGGACCAATGTACAGGTCCTTATTGTAATCCAAAGCGGTGACAGGGAGATATACATATATATATATATCTATTATATATATAATATGAATGCCGTGGAGAAAGGAAGGAAATGGCTGCTTCTGTCTTTTAAAGTACAATAGGCAGTAAAATCAGACGCTAGCAATGGTTCAGTGAGTGTGCTAGAGTGTGTGGGGGGGAAGCTTGTAATTATGAGCAGATTGACAGTTGTGTGCACAGTAATTCCCTTACGATCAATAGCAAAAGTGCTGATACTGGTGGGCATACATGAAGAAATATGTGAAGAACAGGCCAAGAAAAACTGCTTTTCCTGGATCTGATCCTTGTAACCAGGCAAGCTTTGTCAGTCACTTCCTGTGATTAAAGCATTCACTGATTCAAATTTTTCTTCAATGTCTTCAGAATGTTTTAATTTCTTTTAAAATTAACTAATTAATCTTTCCCAACATCAATTTTCTGATTGTTTTTTTTTATGTATATCCTATACCATATAAGTAAGGATGAACTTTCAAGGCTCATGAATTACTGGGCCAGAACTGGCAACACTGAAATACAGTTCTTTCATTTGGCCACAAAATCTTTATATCCTAGTTGTCACCAGTTTAAAGAGATTATTTAAAAGCAGTCAATTGGCCTTTAAATGCCTTCAGAGATCCCACATAATTACACGATGCCAAGCTCTACCCACAGGCAATCTGCAAAATTTCCAAGTGCTCATAAATTCCCTTCATCTAGACTAGAAAAGAAACTATTATCCTTGTTAATGTATCTGATTTTAAAATGACTTGGATCTCATGATAAATCAATTTTAACTTCCCTTCTTCGTCAATTTTTAAAATAATAAAATTTATTAAATATTTAAGATCTTAAATCAAAAGCATTTATCCATTAACGTAATTTATTAAGTAAGAATGGAAGTCAACGTTACATCATAGGTGACTCTTTATCAGCTGAGAATGACTTCTCGAGCAGTGAGGAGGGCAGCGAAGACGCGTTGTGTGAAGTGACTCCATTAGCTTTGTACAGAAGAGATGGGCTTTTCTATTACAGGAATATCTGGGGAGAATGTTTTGAAACCCTTTGTAAGAATGCTTAGTCTAGGTTTCCTCTTGCTTGTTCTGTGTTGATACGATCCCACTGGCTTGCTTGGTAAGATGCACAGGTCAGATGTCACATTTACTGTTATTTCAGAATTGTCTTCTCTTTTATCCCCAGCCTAAATGAGCAATGTCTGTCCCTAATAGCAATGAGAGTTTAAAGGATGCAAGTCTATGGCTGATCAGTAAAGAGTGGAGCTCAATCCTCACCCCCAAAGCATGTAGGACTGAAAAAGGAAAAAGAGAAGGTATTTGACCCAGTGTACAGGGAGTGTAGAAAAAGCTTTTGCAATGGTATAAATACAGAAGCACATGAACACATATGCAGTTGCAAACACTAAATATTTAATATCATGGCTACAGAGGGGAAGGGTCCATCTAAGACCCCTGTAGCCACATTTTCCATACATGAATGGAATTTTTTTTTGCATACGTTGTTTTTTTCAAATCCTGAAATTTGTCTTGCTAAGCAGCTCTGTGTTGTATACATTTAAAGTAGCACGAGCACAAATCATACCAAACCTATTTAATTGGTCATTATTAAATAAAAGCATTAGAAGACTGCAGATTGGTGGTTGTGCTTTGGTTTTGAGCTTCTCTTCCCAAGTGATGTGGGGTTTGGTTTGTGGGGTTTTTTTAAAAAAAATAAAAAAATAAAAACACAAACCACAAAGTGATCTGAAGGAAATCCCAAAGGCTAAATCAGGGGTAAATACACAGGTGATCATTGACGAGAAAATGCAGAACATCTGGCAATGTGAGAAAGCACCTGATTCTCTAAGTCATCAGCAAGCATTCACACTAGGTCTCTAGTTCAATTTCCAGTTTGGAAAACTAAATTGAAGTTGTGGATATTTACATCACATACAACCTTAAAATGATCATGTACGACAGTTCATCTTGATCCAGAAGAATCCCAGTTTTCTGGGTTTATGATCTCTCTCTTACGCTGAAAAAGGCCAGTATTGACTTGCCTGTGAAAAGCGAGCTGCCTTCCCGACCCCCTCTCAGGTTTCACACCGTATTCAGTTTGTGAGTAAGCGGAAGCTTGCTGCTGCTGCTGTGTGCTATTACTGGAGAATGCAAATCTCTGGCTACCAGCCTTGACTGTTCCACCAGGACTAGGCGCGTAGCTAAATAGTAAAATGAAGAACACAACATGCTCCGTAATGCTCTAAAGGAGAAAAGCTATTTATCTGTGGAGCCATTTAGAAGAAATGAATCATAAACATGTTTTTAAAAGCTATAACCATACTATTTTCTTAAGCCGATAAGAACAGGAAAGAAAACCACTAAAGAACAGTAGCAACTTCATGTGGTAATGAAAGAGGTCTCACAAATAGGAGTTGAAAAGGCACCGCTTCTTTATAATGGCTTAGGGTGTAGATATAGTACACTCTACAAGTCAGAGAACAGGAAGGAAAAATAATCACTACACATTTATTGAATTGAGAGCTTCAACTTCTTGAATGATGCAACTATTATACTCTTTCATAAATCTAAATCAGGATAAATTTTTTTTTTTCAGCACTTCAATGTTTTCTAAAATCTTCTCATTATAACTTTCAAATGTTCTCTTGTATCCAATTCCTCACTGTAGGATTTATTTACTCAATGCATGTTTATATGTAAGATTACAAGACCTGAGAATTATATACCCAAGATAACACTCAGTAACCCCTGGTTTATGCTTTTTTTCTGATCTTTTCTCCAAGAGCTGGACTCCATGTGGATGTAGGGCTGCCAGCCAGTCAGGCTGGTGTTCAGACTGCTCAATGCGTTCTGGCTGATTCTCAAGAGATGTGTTAAAGCTCTGCTGATTCACAGGCCTCTGAAGCGTTTGTATCCTGGAAAACGCCAGAGCTGCTCTTTGGGTTTGAGGAGATTTGGATTTGGCTTGGTTGGGTTTTTCGCCTATGAGTGTGTGCCTGTTCCTTCCTAACACGCGGATACCATCTCCAGCTCAGCTGTGTGGCATATCTCGGGGCTACAGGAGCACTTCCCTCTGCTCGCTCACCTGAAGTTGCTCTATACCGAACTTTGCGTTAGGCTGAAGGAGTGCTCTCTGGTCCACTCTTTCAGGTGAAATGAAGATTTCAGCCTGATGGTTCACTGTGATTTCAGCCGTGTGTCAGGGAGTCTCAGCGCCCAGGTTGTTACCACCCTGAAAATGAAACACCTTTCTTTTATTTTTTCCCTTTTCCTTACAAGTTGTCTACACGAATTTCTCTCAGGACTTGGGATTGTCAAAACGTGTAGTTTTGGAAGCAATAACAATACTTCGAGCGCAACATTTCTATGATTTGTAGGAAGCAAAGCTTGGGTTCGTAACTTGCTTCCCCACCCCCCAAACCACAGAATAAATAAAGACAATAAAGCACTTTCTGTTTTCTGAGACTGAAGACCACTAATTTTGACCATGGCTCCAGAAGTATAGGGAGTCAAGGGATGCAAACAAACTCCAAATCATTTTCTGAATTGACATGGTCTTGTGAGTTACTGACATAAAACAGTGGACTCGAAATATGAAACAGGCTAAGCTGACTGCTTCTGGAAGAGCTCTCTTCGTTTCCTTGACTGGCTTCGGCAGAAAGGCATTCCTGTTTTCTGACCTGATGGATGCTGTAGTGCGTAGGCTGCCAACACGAGGCGCGGTAGCAAAGATCACCGATTCACCTGCATCAGCTTGGCTCTCTGGCTGCCAAAGGGAGCACGTGAAAACCGAGAGAACTTCTAAGAGTTTGGGTGAATTTGCAATGCAGACAAAAATCATAGCAAACAGAGGGAATTATGTGGGTTATAGGATTGTTTTGAAAGACTTGGATGTTGATGATGTGTAATATTGTTACAGATTGGCATTTCTTCGGTTGTCCCCCACGTGGAATGATTGCTTGAGCCTGTTCCTGTAAATAGTTCTTTAAGCTCGGCTTAAAATAACGTTTTTGCCATTTCCTACGTAAATTTATGGTTTTTTCTTTTGCTGCTGCCCACAAGGACATCTGATTATCAGCGTTAGCTGTAACCCCTGTGGGAACAAAATCACAACTAGCATTGTGCTCTGACCGGTCTCATTCGCTTGATTACTTTCTTTGACTCTTGATGGTAAATGAGCTTGTACAATAAAGCCATACAGAATAAATGAGAAAAGTGTCAGGGCCAGACCCACCAGTCCCTGCTGAGGACTGCAGTATTGACAGAAATACTCAGCACAGCTGATGAAATGAGAAAAATAATACCTCATCTCTGAGCTGCAAAGCTTTCCACTTAGCAGAGCTCACGTTAGCAAGGACTGTTTGTTAAAGCATCCTGTGTCGCTGTGCTGTCTCTCAAATGCAGCTTAATCACAGTTATTTACTTAATAATTTAGAAAGAGAAGTTCTGAATGTTAGGGAAAACCGATACGTTGGCCTTTATTTGACAGTGTAGTATGTCGCCCAGGATATTGTATTTCGTGGAAAGCTGACCCAGAGATGTCAGGGAATGCCTCTGAGCCCCAATTTAATGCTTCTCAGCTTCTCTGTAAGTGAAACTTTTCTAACACGGTGTTTTGACGGATCAACAGCAATTCCAGCCACGTCTCGTCTAACTCTCCATCCCTCCCCTTCCCAAATCAAATTGCCATGCAAGTCATTAACATTTTTACTTAATTTTTGAGATGTTTTAATTGGAAGGTGCGGTTTTCAGCTACTGCAAATCTCTCTGTGCACCATCCTCGGAAAATGCTTTAATGTTCACTGACAGAACTGGGCTTCTCTGAAAATGATACAGCACTAGCTTCTCTCTTCTTGCCTCCTTACTGCAAAATCCATTAATGTGGCATTTAGTGAACTTAGATGTAGGAAAAGAAGTTCAATTCTTAAATAAATCCAAGAGAATTAAACACCCTTCTTCCAACCTGTGGGAAGACCGTGCTAATACACCAAGTCACGTACCACAGCAAGGGCGGGAGCACCTCCCTTCCCCACTTTCATCGGTTCTCGTGTGCAGAAAATGATTGCATGAACTGAAAGCGCGGTCAAGTCGGATCAGAACGTTATAGTCCAGCAGTTAGGGCTTTTACCTTGGAGGGAAGAGTCCATGGTTCCAGCTCCGTCTTTGACTACTTTTTTAGAAATTAAAGGAAACATTCCTAGAATGGTAACCGTAAGCTATCACCCTTCTAGAAGAGTGCCCTGATTAGGGAGCTTCAGAGGCATGCTCATGCTTGCCATCATTTTCTGGTTCCACAAAGACATGGAACAGAGCATATCTACGTTTCCATAACTGGAAAACATTTAAATGGAGTAAGATGGGCAAGGCGAAATTCTATTTACATACTGCATGTGGGTTTGTATTAAGGCAATTTAAATTCTTCTCGGCAATAGTTATGATGCTTGTCTTCTATGGGCACAGGCTGGAAATACCCTTATGATAAATTACAATAACAGTAAATAATGGTGCTGCGGATATCTGGATGCTTTTTTTTTTTTTTGCTTATGATTTCATTTTGCAGTTTTGCAGACAATGGTTGTTTTATTGCAGATTGTTTGTTGATTATTTCTGAAAGCATTTGTTTTGAAAGTAAGTTAATTTCAATGCCAGCTTCTTATATTCCACAGATGAGGATTCAGATAAAAATCTTTAATTGTCTTGCATGGGAATTTGTGTGCTTTGGGGGCCGATACTCATTCATAGATACTGCTCCTACTTTGCTGTACAGGCAAGATGCCTCTAAGGGCGTTTTTAGATGCTGCAATTTTAAGTTAGAGTTGTAGAATTGCTAGACCTTGTCTACTAAAGAAACGTAGCTTTTAATATTGATCTAAAAAGTGGTCATGTTTTGAACAGAGTATCTGATTTCTTTATTACTAGTTGCTTAAATGAAGACATTTTCATACAAAGAAGGTTGTTTGATAAATTTTTTTGTAACTATTTAAAAGTAGGATGCATTCCATAGTCTGTGTTTGGAGGCAAAAAGTTTACAAACATGTCTGCAAAAGTAGGAAGATATTTTCTTAAACAGGCTTTTCCTGACATTCCTGAAGCTTCTAACTCTCGTTATGTTCCATTAATATTTTATCTTGATAACGTGTGTTATTTTGGCTTATCCTGAGGCTAAAGTTGAAGTACTGTCACCCGGGCAAACCACTCCAGGGATGATTTAGAAATATTTTCAAAATCATGCTAATTGCAGAATGATAAATTAATGAAGCTCTTCAACATCTATTCACTTGGAATAATTCCCAGATAGTAAAATAGAGTAGAATGGGTCATTTTGCTACAACAATTTTCTTTTGCTGAGCGTAAAAAAGTGAATGTAGCTGCTTACTGCTGGAGTATCTCTAACAATTGTGTAGGTCACTGAATCCTGTAAATGAGCTTTGTTTTGAAAGTTCGGTGATTTGTAGGCAACACTTGAAGACAGTCTTTCTGCAAAGACCCTAAGATAAGCAGTCTGCTGTGCGTAAAAGGCATGTTCAAACTATCTATGGCTCGCTGTAGGTGTCTACAATACTCACGGGCCATGTAGTGGATCATTTTATACATGAGTACTAGTCATAATAAAGAAGCACAAAAGGAAAACAAATCATTAAATTGTAGCCTTTTCATATTAACTTTGATTGTTACTGTTAAATTATTCATTCAGTCTAGCAATATGTATGCAAATAGAGGTGGGATTTAAAATTACACATGCTCAGAAGGACTGTGCTTGCTGAAGTGATTAGACTTGATCTGAATTTTCCAAGTATGAAGGAGATGAAATGAAGTCCAGACGACTTGGCTCCTCTCAGGTTCAGCATTTCCTGGTTAAACGCACAGCGATACAAGAACTGATGGTAGCCTCCCTTAAAAGGCCCGGTTTCATATTCCTCTGCCCTATGAAAGCAAAGAGAAAGCAATTGCAACTCCCTTGCTGTGGATTCCTGTGTAGCACACAGGGGACTTCCAGTAAGCGGAGAGCTCTTTCTGTGCAGTGATGGTCAAACCTACCTCTAACTGTGTTTTTCTGGCTATTTTTCTTTCATAACAAGTGCTTCTTATTGTACGAATGCAATACGTACACTTTACATATGCAAAAGGCTTCTCTGCTTCTGTAAGTGAAGTGTGCCGAGGTGATGCATCATAGGAGTTGTATTTTACTTCCCACTTTTCTCGGGGTTTTTTATGGCCCGTATAGCTGTCGGATGCTTGGATAGGCGCTCTCAGGTGCGTCTTGCTTCCCTCATCACGTGCACGGAAACGTAACCTTGCATGAAGACTTGACATCCCCAGGATAAGAGCAGAAGGCAAATAGCTGTTAGTTACGCAGGACGTACCACAGCAACGTTTCTGGATTCAAACGTTTGAAGAAGCAGAAGTGATCTTAAGGAATCACGGAGAAGAGCAGAAGACAGCTCTTATTCCTTCCTCGGGCTTAGCACATAGCGTGTGTTCTCCTTGCATTTAGGTTACGGAAAGGAGTGGGGCGATACGTGGAGAAGAGCCTGTTTGTGCTCCCGTGGTTGACAGGCGATGGAGAGTCTGCTGGTTTGCGCTAACCTAACCTGGAGCTGTGTTAGACAGAAAGAAGTGTATGGTTTGCTATCTGTCCTTTCCTGTGCTGAGAGGAGCTTGGGGCATTGGAATATTTGGCCCCGGTTTCAGAATAAGCTGCTGGGGAAAGGGTGTAAAGGGGAAAGCTTTGCACTTGTGGACTGCTGTAAAGTGTATGGTGGGGGGCTTTTATTATTTTATTTTCTTATATGTATATTTTCTACTTTTTCTGCATATGGAATAAGCAGTAAGTGCAGTTAATTACTCTTGCCTTTGTAACTTTCTTGCATGAGTAATTCTCTCTATTTTTGCCTTTCTTTTCCAGAAGTTGCAATTATTTTGCAACTGGGGTTTTTTCCCAGTTGTATTTCTTTGCATGTTCCATCCTAGCTTTGCGATGTAGCTCTAATATATTAAGCAAACGTATGCTCTAAGCATCGTGTCAAAGCTGGATGTGAGTACCTGACAAATAACCAATGTTGTGTTACGCCTTACGTGGACCTAAGACAGAGGGACAGCCACGTAATTCCCTGTCGCTGGCCTCCCCAGCTACTCACAATTTTTACCTCCCAAAGCAGGGGGTAGTAAGGTTGGCTGAACAGAGCGGGACAGAACTAACAGTTGGAACGTCTCAAATTTCCCGTCCGTTTTATCTATACCAGAAAAGTCGAGAAGTGCTCCTCTAGTTTCAAAATCAAAGCTGTAGCGTGTTACATACGTGCAGTCCTAAAAACGTACCTTCGTCACACGGAAGCCAGCAATGTGTTCTGCGCTGAAGTACCATGGTTTACCCACTTCAACCGCATTGCAGCAGGGTCAGATCGCGCCTGAGAGTGCTTTCCAGTCAGAAGAGCCAGGTTGATTTTAAATAAAACCTTATTTTCTTCTGAAAGCTGTGTCAGCATCAGAGTAGCAACTGTTGGAATCTTTCCATCTGTACTTTTTGTTGCTGGATTAATTTTAGATGTGCTGCATATGGATTTTGCATAAAACATTGTTTTCCTGTTTTTGTTGTTGCTGCAATTAGCTCCACATTAAGTAACTCCTCTGGGAATTTCATGGTCCAGCACACAAGCCTGCTCTGGACAGGGCTGTCAGCCCTGGGAACAGGAAGGGAAGACGTGTACTGAAACCTAAGAAGTAACTATACGTGCACTGAAAACAGAGATTCGTGGTTCTAAAGCAACCTGTGGCTGGGAACAGGAGAGGCAGCCACCAGCACGACTCCACCAGCCGTGGCCACGTTGGCTGCTGGGCTTTGTCCGGAGCTGGGCGTTGTTGGTTATGTGCTGGATGCCCCTTCCTTCAGCTGGGGAGCTCGTGAAATTATCATAGACTGGAACTCAATTTAATTAAGATGCAAGTAGCAAATCTAGTCTAATTTGTTATACTTTACCCCTCAAATATTTTCTAGTGACTTTTGCAATGGTAACAGAAACAGAAACTGATGGTTACGTGACAAAAATACACCCTCTGGTAACCGTGGCCTGGTTTTGGTATTTAGATTTCCTCTATTTTACAGCTGCTGGTTGTTTAAATAGTAATGCTGCGTCTGTTGCCTTTTACTTTAGTCAGTAATTCCTTTACCACTGAGAACACAGCTAACACAGCGAAATAGGACTTTTGCTTTAGTTGAAGAAGTTGAAAACTTACTTTAGAAAGACAAGCACCCCTCGGTGATAACGTTCACAGAAAGCTGTGTAAATGAAGCCAAAGAAGGCAATGTAGCCTTTTTAAACTTTGAACCTTTTCCAGGACTGCACCATCCTTGTAAAATACGTGCCCATGAAGACTAAATACTACTGATTTTTTAAAGGCACTTAATCGAACTTTTTTATGTGTGGCCCTTTTTATTTTTCAAACAAGCCTTTACTGAATGCAGCAATAATGAACAATTTAAAGCTGTTTAATCAGGGGACTAACGCTAGTGTTAAAAATCTCTTTGAGTTGAAGCTGCAGGGTGGGATTCTTAATGCTGCCAGCGTGCTGTGTCCTTGTCGTAGGCACAAGCATGGATTTTGTACTGTTCCTATGTTTCTCTGAACACAGAAATAGATATAAAGCACATCGAATGGGGTTAGTCCTTGAAAAATTACCGTATCCTTTGCTTCAATGGATGGAACTCAAAGGCAATGTGTTTAGGGTCAAGTTTCTTTTCCTCCTGTTTTACACCGAGGTAGAAAAAGTNGAACACAGAAATAGATATAAAGCACATCGAATGGGGTTAGTCCTTGAAAAATTACCGTATCCTTTGCTTCAATGGATGGAACTCAAAGGCAATGTGTTTAGGGTCAAGTTTCTTTTCCTCCTTTTTTACACCGAGGTAGAAAAAGTGATGACTTATTCCAGTACGACTTTCTAAAAGATTAAGTGATGCTTTCCGTGTACGCCACAGCAGAATTGCAGCAAAACAACTGGAATGGAGAGCAGCCCCACGAATGAGGCTGTCACTGACTTTTCCTGGCGGAACAGGGACATCGGGTGTTTGACTGTCAGTGCTGGGGCAGGCTGTGTGCGGTGGAGGCGTGCATCTACAGCACCTTGGGAGGAGGGTGTCTGAGGCGTTTCGTCATCAATAATGAACACTGGGAGAGCAACGCAGAGTCCAAGCCGTGAGAATGAATGCCGCATAGAAATGCTTTGGAGTTGCACGAGACCGTCTGGGCTGAGCTAACCACTCAGTCTGTTGGCAGAAAGGACGCTGTAGACCTTGCTGGATCCTGCACAGAAACAGTTTAACGAGTGACCCAGTCATGAGCCATCGCGTTCCCCCGCACAGGCACAAAGGGAGGCAGGCTCTTCCTTCGGGCCAGGCCGGCTCTTGGCCGGCTGTTGCTGCCGCTTGCAGCGAGCCCCATCGAGCGCTGGAGCACGGCCGTGGTGCAGCACGGTCCCCAGCCAAGAGACGGGAGACGGAAACCTCCCACTCAGGCAGTAATGAGCTGTTGGATCAGCTCAGTCATCTCTCGTAACATCTTGGTAAGGTTCACTGAGCCTCTTGAAACAGAGAAATGATAAAATTGCTTTTAGACAAACAATTCCCATGCAGGGTTTGAGGGGTGATTCAACGGATACTGCTGCTATCCGCTCAGAGAAGGACCGAATGAAGGGGGAGAATTTGTTAATTGGCTTCATTTTTGCACCGAGCAATGCAAGTTTCCCTAATAAGGGAATCTGGTGGGAAAATAAGGGAAAAACCAAAGATTTGTAAGATAATATATACAACTGTTCCTTAATTGATAGCCTGTCACTACAGATCTTTCTTATTTCTACTCATTTGAATTAGCTATATCTATTTTTGGGCTTTCTTCCAGACTTTTGTGTCTGTTCAGCATCACATCTGTTGCAGGTACGCTTTATTTTTCTAAACATGCTTGTCAGTATTCTGTTATCATCAGTCGATATTGGCATTTCAGCATAAATCTTCAGTACGGCACGGAAGAATCACAGTCAAGAGTGAAGTTTTAGTACACCTGATAAAAGTTTTATTCTATGCAACTTTTTCTCTGTATCTAAATGTCTTATTTCAAATCTAAATTCCAATTAAACATTTGAGAAAAACACTCAAAGCCTGCTTTGCGAGGTAACTATGTACTGACCTGAATAACAACGAGAGAAGATAAGCATTAAAGCGGTCTTTCTTCAGTGTTTCCTGTTAGCGAATGCTAATGTGTCTCTTCAGACACTGTGGCATCTACAGTAGCGTTTAAACGCCTTTTTGGAGCAAAGTACACATCAGCGTGACGGTTATATGTCAAACCGTAGGTGGAATAGTGATATATATTTATCATTTGCTTTCTATACACTTATTTTAAGAAAATTAAATTTCATTTTATGCAGATTGTGATGTACGGCCTGTGTCCTCGTCATGATTCCTCCACTACTGCTCGTATACGACACAGAACGCAGATTTTCCTCTTGTGCTCCCTGGCTACTTTATGAAGTGTGAGGGCTGTTTCTGTAAGGCTGTTGCAAATTCAGACCCCACAGATTTCAGGCAGTGCAAGATGAGGCAATTTTTTAATGTATGAACAATGAGGTACCACTCCTACAGATATTGGGAGTAGCCAAATGTCTGGCTAGAAATCCTCATTATTTCTGTTTACCAGATTAAATCTGTGTTTATAGTATGATACTGAATATACTTGCTATATTACATTGCAAATGCTGTTGTTTTATATAGATTGCATTCTCCATAAAAAGAATCCCATATATCATGCCTTATTTCACCACAAATGCTGATCACCAATTGGTCACGTAAGAAATGTTAGCGTGTTTTGGGGAACACCCACAGTTCCCGGGATATGTTGGATTTTATCGTTTGTCTAGGGTGGGTAAAACGTTATGCCCAGAAGTACAGTTTGAGAAAGAGTGTTGATTATGTAGGAGAGCGTGCCCTCAGCTGTCTGCTTAGTATGCTGAAGACTCTGACTTACGGAAAATAGAAACTGATATGTAATTAGACTCATTCAGGTAGAAAATCAGAAGAACAAATTGATGAAAAGTGAGTTAATGAAGATTAACAGCTTTGTTCTTCCCCCAATTATTTTCGTCTGTCGAGCTAAAATTGCTTTCCCACCTCCTTGCCAGTGCTCTACTCTCCTCCCTACGATGCAACCTGGGCTGTTCTGTGAGTCTATGATATTGTTGCTTAGGTCGTAAGTTAAGCTCACTCCAATTTAAAGGCCACCAGTTCACCCTCTGCGTTGGGGCAGCACAATGAGTGTTATATAGCACTAGACTTTTGACCTTTAAAGGAGCATCAGAGCTATTTCTTCATAAGTGGACACAGAATCGCTGGGGGAAGAAAATGAGTTATAGTTTTCGACTCATATTTTTTAGGGTCGTGCTCTGAGCTGCTGGTTGAATTCCCGCAGGAGATCCGTGTAACCACCCCATCTTCTTGTTAAGTAGTAAATAATGGGATTTCATCTCTACAGTGTGTGTAGGTGAACTAAGTATAAGAGACTGTCAAGGATGTTCTTGAGGGAGTTCTGAGGCAGAAAAAATATCAGGAGAAAAATCATAAAGCTTCTCCTATAGAGAAGCCAAGGCACGAAGCTGGTGGTCAGTAAAGGTGGAGGATGCTGGCATGGTGATGCCAGAGATTAGCATTGCAATGGGATACTCAATTACTACTTGGATGGACTAAATGATCAAAGGGCTTAATGGGCGACAAGAAGACTTGCAGGGGCAAAACAGCAACCAGCACAAGGATTGAATGAAGGGGTGTAGAGGATTTACAGAAAAACATTTCAGTGGGACTGTTTTGAATAAGAGAGAAAAAAGTTGCTAGAAGCCGAGATTTTAAAAAATGTTAAGTTTAGGCATAGTATGTTGAGATCTTAGAGACGTGAGTGGAATGACAGAAAAGATGGTGCAGTCTTTTGAGATTCCTAGGTAAAGGAAACAGCAAAATCTGGGAAAAGTCTAAAAGTACAGATCCAGATGGATTGTTGAAGTTATGAATTAAGTGGAGAGTGATTTTGAAAATCCAGGACTATTATTATAAAATACTTGTGACAATAGTGAGATTTTTCCTTATCTGAAATGGTGCAGTTGGGTCACAAAATGCCCAGAGTTGGTCATTCATGAAATATAGTCTCATTAGCGGAAGAATTTTGTCTGTATCTGCACTCATGACATACATAAATTAATTTATTTTGAAGATCCAAAGGCTGTTTGACTGAACTAATCACCTACCAGTGGAATATCATTAAGACTGTTGTGCGAAGAGCCAGACTGTAGCTGAAGTTTACAAAAGCAAACAAAAAGTAGTTTACCTGAACTACTTCGTCTGAGGCTACTTAATTCCAGCGCATGCAAGCTGACTTCAAACATACCTAATCGTGGAACGTTTGGGGGAATGCGATCGTAGTAGCCCATCGACTCTTCACCTTGGTTAGAAATTATTTATTTACAGAAAAGCTTTCCTAGGAGAAATGTGAAAATCGCTTCCCCAGTCATGCTTCTCTCATTCTGACAGCTAGCACTATCAGTGTAAAGTTATCTCGCTTGATGGTCACTTCTGTCTAAACGGCTAAATGATGTGTAGGCTTCTTTGCTTTTACGATTTCCTTTTCATCTTCCTATTTGTATATCCGTTATTTTCCAATATTCACAAAATATTGAAGACCAGCACTTTTATTATAATCATTGTGTTAGGGTTCATGTGTATGATTAAGTTCACGTTTTTTAAAATATTGTATTTTATTTAATTCATTTTAAAAATAATTTAACTGGTGATTAAACGATGTACAGGAATGTTACACTGCAGGTTGGTTGAAAAACCTGAATAACTTAACAGTTTAAACCGAAAAAGGAAGGCTTTCTAGATTTAACTGACATATGCAAAAAGGTAACAGAGAAAGAGTTATTAAAAATTACAAAAATAACTGCCCCAAAATTTACAAAAACAGACAAAAATCTTTTTTCAAAATTACTTCCTAAAAATCCATTAGTCTAGGATCAAAGCTCAAATTGTATCACTAAACGAGGCCGCTCTCTTTCCCTGTTTCACAGCAATACCTCCGTTACAGACACTAGATACTCTAGACACAAAAGTTCTTCTTGCATCAGAAATAGCTGCCAAGTTGTTTTTCGCTGTATCAATGTAGAAAGAACCACATAGTTATGGTCTCACACAAATGTTTTTATATTTATTTATGCCTTTGAAATAAGATCCTCATAGAAAATACCAAACAAAGAGAAGTTGTCTGGATACAGCCATGTTAATTCTTTTGTCTTTCTTCATTTTTGCCTAATGAGGCTCTGTTTCATCAGACCACTGGAGCTCCACTTAGTCTTACTGATTTCAAGAAGACTGACACATGATTAAATGCATGCTTATATGCCTTGCTCACTAGTGAGGGAACTGAACGTGTGCTTTAATAGTTTACTGAAGCAGAACAGTGTGGTTTGCCTTCCTTTTAAACATGGCAGAGTGTGTGTCTATGTATTTTCATATCTAAACATACACGTATATACATACGTGCACAGTACCACTTGGGTGCCTAGCCAGCAGAGTAATAAAAGTATTCAGAAATTTCCTGGAGCCAAGTTGTCTCAGGACTGGAGTTGTACTTCACCAGACCTTTGTGGTAAGGACGTTTGCGCTATGTGAAAGCGCTGCATGCCAGACGCTCTAGCGAGGACAGTTTCTTAAGACTCTCAGTCAAGCCTAACATCAATATTGGATAAAAATTCAATATACCCTGAGTTCTGTTGCCTAGAGTTTGTGGCATGTGGAAGGGACTATAATAATGGTGTCCAACTTTACCATGTTTGACGCGGTAATCAGGTCCCTTCTCATCTTCAGGTAGGTTTATTTAATACCCAATAACCTGAGGTATTTAGTAGTCCTGAGAAAATGTAGGAGAGTTCCCTGGCAAGCCTGACGTCTCTTTTTTGGAAAGAGTTGCAATTTTATTTTAGTTCTTGTCTCTCCTCTAAATCTCTAGGTTCCTGGTACTCTGTATCAATCTTCATAGATCTTACATCATTAATTTTGCCATCCTAGGTTGACCATGTGCTCCTGTTTTTCAGCCGTGTTCATCTTTTAGTGTCTGGTCTCTTTCAGTTCAGCCTGCACGTTCTTTAACTTCAGGCCTCGCTTACTTTATCCCATTGATCAATCATATATGGTACTTCAAGTACAAGCTGTAGTATGCGTATAGTCACCTGTGGGGCCCTGTAGCGTTCATGTTCAAGGGTTTATTACACCTTGTGCTCTATGCTGTTAACTGAATGAAGGAGGTGAATTTGATATTCAGCTTATGCCTCATTCTCTTCTTCCGTTTTACTCCAGGTGTTGCTTATTTTTCAACAGTCCCTCAGAGCTAAGGGACCCAACGGCTCTGTTTTGCTCGGGTCATGTCTGCGTGGACGCAGCTCCGTGCGTATATAAGCCCCTAGCACCTGCATGCTGTAACTCAGCAGAAGGAGCAAAACGCTGCACAGCCTAGCTGAGGCGGAGGCCGAAGCGGTGCGGGAGCAGCGCTGGCCTGTGCTACTGCGGCGGCTGAGGTACTAGTAAGCGCCATGCTGTGCAGGAATGTCACGTTTGAGGTTTAACTGCTCAGTGTTGCGTATCGTGAGCATCTTCACAATGCACTCATTTGATCTCGCTCAGACTCTCCTAGAGAAAGGCTTTTCTACAAACCATTGGGTGTGTTTAGTGTGTGCAACCCGTACCTTTACCTGCTTTTCCCATTCTGACTGCTTCTGCACGTCCGGTCAGTCAGGAGGCGTTGCACCTTGGCTGACCGTGAATTTGAATCTGGGACTGTCAGCACCAAAGGCCCAAGAGTACACGCTGAGCTGAAGTACTGAGAGCCGAAGACATAGCAAGCTCAGTACACGAGAAGGTGAACAAGGATTTTGTTTTGTGATACTGTCCTAGAAAAGCATTTGATGTAATCACAGTTTTGATGCAAGAGAGCTCTTTATGACTGTAAGAAAAAAGACTGAATAATTATGCTCGGAGATGCAAGGGGGTTGATAATAAACCTGTAGATGTTAAATTATCTATGCTGACTGGAAATTTAAGTACCCGTTATTAATATTGCTTCCTATGTCTTCAGTAACAAATCACAAATAATTTACCCTTTACTGAAAAGTAGTTTCATAATGTGACGCAAAACGTAGCGGAGTTAAGAAAGCAACAAACGCGTGCGTTAACAAACTAACCCTTTCAAGAGTTGGTTTTCCAGAATGCCTTTCGTTCCCGTAGCTGGTAGGAAATTCAGTTTGGTGTCATCCTTCAAAGTAGCTTACGCTGTTATTACATACCCACATTGAAGATCCCGCTTTATTGCTGACATAAGTTAGAAAGCTCAAGTGTAAGGCCACAGGACCCTTCTTTCATTCCAGTAGTGCAAAAGCCTCTGGAACATCAGTCTGTACGGCTCTGTATTTTACTTTCAGTACCAGCGGAGAGTACTGAGGCAGGTTTTGATTTATCTCTGAATTTTCTGGGTTCTACTGATGTATGTACAAATCCAGTCTTTTCCCTGCTATTATGAATGTGGAGCTTTTTTTGCCCCTAGGGGTTGTTTCATGCAGACTACCGAGTTCAGATTTACCATATCGCTCATTCACAAACTACCGCTTCCTTTGCGATATATAACATGACTCTAAAATAGGTAACATCAATGAGGGATTCATTTATGGAAGAGCTTGTTCTGATACCATTATATCCTCAACAATGCTTGAAACAAAAGAATGATGACAGAGTGAATCCTTTGTCTGAAACCTTTAGTGATAGGTAAGAACACGCGTCAGGTGAAAACGTTCCTTTAAAATTCAAGAAATTACAATTTTATCAATGACAGCCCATGGTATATGCATACTGCCACTTTGCAGTGCAGGGGGACGTATCGTCGAGTTAGGTGAAGTCTCAAAATGCAAGTCTGACACCACAGAGTTTTTAACTGCCAGGCTAGCTTTTGGTTAAGTTCAGTCTTGGGCAAAGTGTCCTGCTGCAAGTTTTCTCAGTTTANGAAAGCTCAAGTGTAAGGCCACAGGACCCTTCTTTCATTCCAGTAGTGCAAAAGCCTCTGGAACATCAGTCTGTACGGCTCTGTATTTTACTTTCAGTACCAGCGGAGAGTACTGAGGCAGGTTTTGATTTATCTCTGAATTTTCTGGGTTCTACTGATGTATGTACAAATCCAGTCTTTTCCCTGCTATTATGAATGTGGAGCTTTTTTTGCCCCTAGGGGTTGTTTCATGCAGACTACCGAGTTCAGATTTACCATATCGCTCATTCACAAACTACCGCTTCCTTTGCGATATATAACATGACTCTAAAATAGGTAACATCAATGAGGGATTCATTTATGGAAGAGCTTGTTCTGATACCATTATATCCTCAACAATGCTTGAAACAAAAGAATGATGACAGAGTGAATCCTTTGTCTGAAACCTTTAGTGATAGGTAAGAACACGCGTCAGGTGAAAACGTTCCTTTAAAATTCAAGAAATTACAATTTTATCAATGACAGCCCATGGTATATGCATACTGCCACTTTGCAGTGCAGGGGGACGTATCGTCGAGTTAGGTGAAGTCTCAAAATGCAAGTCTGACACCACAGAGTTTTTAACTGCCAGGCTAGCTTTTGGTTAAGTTCAGTCTTGGGCAAAGTGTCCTGCTGCAAGTTTTCTCAGTTTAATTCACTGTAAATCCAGGAAAGTTTCTTCTCCTCTTTGAATCCATGGACAAAGCATGCAATTAAATGTTACCGGTGAGTTCTGAAACACTGAAGGACAGAGGGACCAGGAAACCATGAATTCACCTCATTAAATAACGGATCCTATTACCAGAGGTTAATAAATCATTTAGGTTTTGAAGTGCAAAACACTTACAATCCATTCTCCTTTGTGTTACATAATGAATCAATTATAAATTGGTGTTTTTCTTCAAATTAATTAAATTTTGGTTTCCATTCTAAAACAGTTTGACATATAAGACCAGTTAAAACAGCTTTAATCTGTAGCTCAGATCTGTTAATCTTTAATTGGAAATGTCATTCAGCTGTTAGAAAACATAAATCTTAAGATGCTGAATGCTTGTGCATTAAACTGTGTGACTTCTTGAACACCTACATTATATCCTTTCAGTCAGAAAAGGCAAGTATCCAGTTTGAAGTAAAGGCTATATTCGTCTGCAAATCAGTACATGTCAATAACTTCTCATTCATGAGGCTTAATTACTCCTTTAGAAAAATAGAAGCACAAACGCGAAGACTAATATTGATCTTTTAATCCAAGATTTTTTGTTCGCCGGTTTAAATCTTAAGTAAATAGACGACTTAAGAATTTCAGTTTCACAGTGTTGCACAACCACTAAAAATTGGTTTAACTGCCAATTTTTAGAATAATTTTAAAAAGAAAGTGAACTTTTGAAAACACGATTTTTTTGTGCTCAGTCATCATCATGGCAGATCAAAGGAAGTGTAGCACGAGAACCTTTCTTGTAGTTTGGTCCTTTGTGACCTTTCATAGCCAGCATAAACTAGAACTTGCACCATGTTAGCAGCTGTTAGTGCAGCATATAGGGATGCAGAGAGCTTGCACCCAGACTCAGGTATGCAACCTACAGCCTGTTTATCAATCATTGGCCCATCATCTTGAGCTACTTATGTGCTGAAAAAAATCCACAGTAAAATAAAAGTGCTCTCTCACCAACCGGAACAAGCTTGCTTCGCGAGTCCCTTTGAATTCAAATTAGCCAACCGGCAGACGAATTTGTGTGGCACCAGCAAAAGGCACAGCTCTTTGTTTCCACTATAATCCACAAACAGTCGATGTGCTCTGGTTTCTTTCCAAAGCCTCTGTTAGCCGAGAAGTAAAATTCTGTACTACAAATTAAAAAGATTGAAATGTTTATCAAATGTCAGTTGGAGGACAGAGATGCCCATAGGAGTTTATATCTCGGGTAATCTCAGGACCATTTTCTCAAACAAAGGCTTAATCTTTCTCAGTGTTTTATCAGAAAAAGACAGTCCTTTGTACTACTGTGTTCAGTAAACCACAGTTGAGGCCCTACAGACTGTAATTTGCAGGTGAGAGTTTCAAGTCTAAATGGAAAAAGGTATATCTGTGTGAGTTGCGGTTTATGAAATACAGCAGGTAGAGAAATAACGTTGTGGAGCTTATTCGGATAATTTTTCTTCTAGGTATGCGTTTTGCAACCTGCTGCACTGATTAACCAGCTAATTAGGTAGGCCACGTCATGGAAGTGGAGAAAATTCAATCTATTTACCGCCTTTTCTATGCTATAATTTACCAAACTAGAGAACGTTCTTTCATTCTGTGAATAATCTGGGACAGTTCTAAAGGGATCATTTTAAAGGCTGTAATGTTCCTTTTTAAACTTGCTTTGATAGAAGAGCTTTTATGCTTAGGAGTCTGAAGATCTCTCACACAGAAAAGTCATATTGGAGTAGAAGAATAAGAGGCCACACACTGCAAAAGTTGCTGTCAATTCTCAAGTTTTCGATATTGTATTTTGATATTTTTGGAACGGTTACCTAGGCTTACCCTGCCAAATCCAAGCTATTACTATGTAAAATATTAATATATGATATGCAGGAGGTACTTTGTTAGCTTCAAGTTATGCTCTGTGAAAGGGCTTTTGCCAGCTAAACTTCTGTGGATAGCTAGGAATTGGGGATAAATTCACTAGGATAGATCCAAATGTCAGAACTTACCCAATTTCTCTCATGAGTTCCAAATGCTCAGTGTTAGGATGCAGAACGTTCTTCATAAGGCCTCGCTGAAGCAAATAATATTACATCAGTATTAGCGTAACGGCTGAGTAAGTGCTTCTGGTCCGAAGCCCTCCCTCTAAGCTATATTTTTCAGGATGTGCTTAGTGCATGTTTATAGCACCTGCTCAGTTTTTCATTAACGCGCAAAATATCGGTGCNGCAAATAATATCATATCAGTATTAGCGTAACGGCTGAGTAAGTGCTTCTGGTCCGAAGCCCTCCCTCTAAGCTATATTTTTCAGGATGTGCTTAGTGCATATTTATAGCACCTGCTCAGTTTTTCATTAATGCGCAAAATATCGGTGCTTTCTCATCAAAATCTTGTAAAGTTTCAACCGTCGCTTTGATGTGAAGGAACTTCGCTTCTCCATTTTGAGAGTATTTTGGAAACTGGAGCACAGACTTAGCTCTGTACTAAACAATCAGAGCGTGCTCGTACTCTCTCAGCCCTCTGTAAACTGGGCTTCCTGTCCGCTCTCCTCCTTTGGGTTCCTCTGGCCTTCCTTCCTCCGTGCAGACCTTGCCGCAGCAAATTCGCTTCCCGCTCTGCCTTTTTTTAGCGGGAAATTAGCCGTCCTCCGTTTTCGTAAAGCGTATAGGACAAAGAGATCCTAGTCTTGCTGAGGTGAAATGGAATTAATAAATAATCTTAAGAAAGATCATTTTGAAAATAAACGTGTGATCGCTTTTGCATGGCAAATGTCAACGGCTGATCAAGGTCAAAGAGACGGTGATTGAAATGCAGGGTAAGGGAAGATGCCCCATCTTATAGCCTCTGGCTTTATAGTGGTGAGGTCGGACTGGGTATTTGGGTTGGTCTGGAAAATAGGGCCTTGGGGGCACCGGGAGAACTTAGAAGTAAAGTGTAGAAATAAATTTAGATGAAGGGTTTCCAGGAGAGTCCTAAAAGATAGGAGACTTAAATGAGAAACATCAATATTTTATAGGGTCAGACAATAACCTTGTAAAAACACATGGAGAAGCATTGTGAAGAAATAACCTGTTAAGAAAGTCAGTTTTCCGAGTGGATTGCATGCATCCATGCAGGATGAAATTATATGGGGAAAGGCATTTATTATCATCTGTTGGCAGGCTCTGAGACGCAGAGTAATGCGTGTAGCAACAAATAGCCGCTGATTATCTCAGCACGACTTTGAATAAAGTAGTTTTCTCAGTTTTTAGGTGAATAATCAATAATGGACCAAAATATCCATAATGAATCGAAACTTTTGTATTCAGTGGGTACTTTATTTGAAGAGGTAGTGGACATACAGCATTAAAGCCTTTGAAAAGTAAATATGAGCTAGTAATTCCAGCAGCAAAATGAACATAGAATTAAAGGCTTTAGATAAATGACTTAAACATACGTATTCGTTGATTTTGGTTTTAATCTCAGGGAAGTTCACTATCTATATGCAAATCACCAGTAACACTGGGGATTTTTCTTATTTATTGTGACTACAAAATGCATCATAACAAAGGAATTGCTGTTGTTCCTAATAGAAACATGTCTTCAAATACACAAAAGTGAAAAGTTGCAAATGAAGGTTTAAGATGCTCTCTGGTAAGCTATATTAATGAATACAATCATTCACTGTAAAATAATATTTTTATCCCTGTGCTAGCTGCATGGTTGCTCTATGGACTTAATAATTTTCATTACATCTTAGTCATCCTCAGCGACAACAGTATATGTTTTCTTTTAGTTAATTAAAGCTGGTAATATAGTATCCATTACTTCATCCATGTGTTTGTGCCAGCATACTTCGAAAATAATTGTGTCAAATCCAACACAGGGCTTAACTTCTTAGGTGCCTGATGCCCGAAATAAAATGCCAATACCTGTGTTAGGTATATAGGCTTCTTCTGCAGCGTCTGAGGAGGGACTGGGAGCCTCAGGGCGGGATCTGAGACCAAAAAAGCTTCCTTCAACTAGCCAGTATAATACTCTGCGTTATACTTGAAACTACTTTCTGGAACTGGGCTATGCCTACTATTTTTTGGATTCATTCCTAGAGATGGACATCCATGCTCTTTTCGTTCAGCGATCTCAGTGAAGCTCTCTATTTTTATTGAAAGGGCAATTCTATTGTGGGCACGTTACAGAAAAAAGTTAATGTTTCTAACGCTCACTACAGACAGTGATCCTTACCCTGAGGGCTGATCCTTAGCCGTCTCTCGATAAAGCACACAATTATCAAGGTCTTCTCACTTGATGGTAGAACGGTTTCCCTTTCTGCTATTGCAGTAACGCTCTTTTACAGGGAAGAACATTTGAGATCTGTGGGCCACATGGAATCTCTAGAGGCTTGATTTTGTACGATGGAGTGATAAAGCTCATCTGGGAAACAGTAAACTGGAGTCCTGGTTTCTGCTGCCGTGATTTTCTCCACAACTTTGACTGTACTTCTACAATACCTCCACTGGATAAAAACTCCTTAAACGTAAATTAACATCTTAAGTACCAGGCTATGGAGTCATGTACCCCTTCAGTTCCATTTCGGTCCAATTAACATTGAATTGTTTTCTGCAAAGGGTCTTCACCAGAAGGGACGGACAATGCTACTGTCGCTCTGAATAGCCCGCTGCTTGGAGCGCTCCGGCGGCGAGGAGGCTGTGGATTTGGTGTGAGCCTTGATGCCAGATTTTCCATTTGCTGAGTAAGTGCTCTGACCACTTTGTAAGCAACGTAGATACCATCACTGTGACAACAGTCTCTAAAAAGAGACCACCAGATCCGTGGCATGTAGAACTCTGGTTCTGGTGGGCGCACAGTCCGTGGTCTCAGTCTGTGCTCACGGCTTTGGTGACTTGGGCAGAGGGTCTCCTGCTCGCGTGGGCTGGCTCTGGCTCTGCAGTGCTCTGGCTCAGGAGCAGACCTCTGTGCCCTACAGGAACTTACAGCTGAACAGAGAAAGTCGCCGTTTAGAGACATCCATGCTGCGGTGGCGGCTAGGCGGGGTTTTATTGGATCGCAATTCTAGAAATATGTCATCAATTCCACAAAACTTTTCCTTTAGGGTACGTTTTTATCAGTTATACTGTATTCCTATTCAAAAATTACTGCTCGTTGGTCATACGTGTGGCAAAACCAGAGCTTGGTTTCACTTTATCACACTCAAATTGGAAAGCAAGTTTTTCCGGTGTGGGAGGTCTCAGTCATCGGAAACACGCCGCAGCTTTTCTACCATTTTTCTCTTTTCTTTCTTCTTGCCCTTGCTGCCCTTTTCAGGAAACTGATCACTCTCCATACCTTAATCTTCACAATGTTTTAGATGAGACATAAGCTTGTAGTTGGGCATTTTTTCTCCAACAATGCGTCTATAAACCATGATAATGAATAAAATAATTTTATTTAGCTAATTGCTATCCAGTTGTAAGTTGTTACTAAAATTTAGTTTCCTACCAGTAATTACTCCTCAGAAATCGTATTTTATTCGATCTGTAAATCTACTGCACCCTTCATAGTTCTATTGTACCTGTGACATTGTAATAGCAAGAGTGAAAATCAAATCAACGTTCTGCTGACAGAATAAGGGAAATAAATGTCAAACTAATTAATATAGAGTGGGCATATGTAAATGGCCCAGGAGAGCGGAGAGGTTCTTGGCATTCCTCATTTTAAGGATAGATCGACCTACATTTCACCACGTGAAAGAAGCTTACGCAATTCATCTGACCTGGCTGTACCTTCATCAGAAATCATTTAAGTAGTGCTTCGTGTTCTTGCTAAAAATTAAGTAATGGTTAATAGATTTCCAGATCAGCAAGAATATATCAAGAACTGGGATAGCACAAAGATTCCTTTCCATTCAATGGCATGACAGCTAGACTCAGAAAGACGGGAACTGGAAAGGTGAGGCTTTTTGGCTCTGCTCCGTTCCCAGCAACTACCTCCTGAGAGGGAGCTGGATCAGAACTTTCACAGGGGACACTTCTCCAAAAAGAGAGCGTTAATCATGACCTGGTGTGGCCTGGGAAGAAATTTGGTGACCTGTCTTTGAGTTAGGGTCTATAGACCTCACTGAGCTCTTATTCCTTGGTAATTTGTGCTTTGAGGGGCAGATGTGCCCTCTGGCATGCTTCAGAGCTGGCCAGAGCAGGAGGCGTGTTGGTGTATGCCCCAGCCCTCTCAGTGGCTGTGCACCCTGCTCCCCTCCCCGTGGACACATCAGGAGGAACAGTGTTGGGGAAGAAGCATGTGCTCAAGTCTTGTAGGACCCACCCTGGATGGACATCTGGATTCGGGCATTGGGAAGTAAGCCTAGACTGAGAACGCAAGTATAACCTGACTGGTTGGTTTCCCTTTGTTCTGGAGAACTGCGTGTACATGTTCAGCGTCTCAAATACTTCTTTCACTGACTTTTCTCTGATATGATTTCCCACCACGGTTTGTGTTGCTGTTTGCGTATTTCCTCTTTTCTGAATCTGGTAATTGAAACCTTAAGGGATGCGGTTTGCTCAGAAAAACTCAAACGGTTACATGCAAAACTGATTTTTTTTTTTGAGAGCAGTTTCAAAAGACTCTGTCTTCTAAAAACCTCTTTTATGATATGCTAAAAAACGTAATCAAATGACCATGTGTGGCTGTCTCATGTATTGGTTTATTTTGATTCAGCTGGAAATAATCTCTACTTATTTGATTAAATACCCAACATAGATAAATGGTATTTTTAACGAAAGAATTCAGGTAGGTAGTCAACTATAGGAGAAGATGTTGGCTAAAGAAATAAGCATTGCTACAACAGAGGAAAAAAGAATAAAGCACTTGCATAAACAAAACATATTATAAAACATCTGAATATTGCTTTCTGTGGATGTCCCAAGATGGATGGCCTCTGTGCATTGAGTGGGTCATCAGATGCATAATACAGATGCCAAGTATCTGCTCTAAAGGTGAGGTTTATGTAAAGCACGTTTGTGTTGAGAGGTTGTAGAGCAGTTTCCTAGCCCGTGACATTTGAACTACCACTATCAGTAAAAACTCTGAAAGCGGTCTGCAAATTACGGGAAAAAATGTTTGAAGGGAAAGAACAAAACTATATAGTATTCATATATGCATGCCTGCAAGGGAACTTATAAAATGGATGTGCATGAAAGATACAAACAATTAAAATTATTTGTTTATAAAAGAAAATTATTTTGACTACATTAGCCAAGGCCTTTGATTTTTTTAAAAGAAATGTTAGGTCATCCGTTTTTAATAAACAAGACTAACGTCTTTAAATAGAACTGGAAGCAAATCCTTATTTAGATCATGTTATTCAAGAAATTGAACGAAGTATCCTTTCTGGTCTAAGTAATCTTCTCTGGACTGAAATGCAACTAAAATTTTTGAGCGTTTACCCTTCCCTTAAAAGGCTCGAATAGACAAAATCAGCTTTTGCTTAGGAGCGATCAGTCTCGACCTGCTCAGGAGGGCCTGAGCCAGTGCTCTCTGTCAGCAGTGCCTGTGCTGAACGAACCAAACCACCCCGTCATCAGGAGAGCCATTAGAATTTCCAATCTCTCATTCTTTCTGATCAGTACTATCCAACAAGTGTAGGTACCTTTTTTAATGTTAATTTTGATACGGTAAGGATTTTAAATGAGTCAAGCTGAAAAAATCCAGACTTTTTTGTAGATGAGAATGTCTTCCATGAATCTAAATTAAAATCGCTTAAACAAACGGATTCTCTATTTTCTGTAACATTAGTTCAAAGAAAGCACGACACGGGGATTAGTATTCAGTAGACTTATTTTATTGTATCAAAGTAATTACCTTTTAAGTACTATCCAAATTAGCATTTTAATATCCCTCTGGACTTATACATTTTAAAAGCATAATGTAACTCAGTACCTAATACAGAAGAACCCTATTTCCTTTTCTTCTAAATTAGTCTGCTGTATAAATTTGAATCATTTGCAATGCAAGTGGCAGCAATTCTCTTTTTTTTTTTTTTTTCCTCCAAGTAAGACTCGTATTACAACCAAAGACAGTCAACATTTTCAGCACAGGCCACTTACAATTTGAGGAGCTTAATTTCTTTGTATTTGTATTTCTCGGTACGCTGTTTGTGGGAAATAGTCTTTATGTTTACTAGATCTCAGGGGAAAATACATGGGTTAAAATAGAGTTCCAGCTCAATCCTCTGGTGACTTTTGCATATTGGAAGTCCCAGCTGACTGAAATATTATACAAAATTCACTTTTATCTATTAAAGTTATTAAGAATATCTGACTTTTCATATTATACATAGATAAGGTTTTTTCTTGCTTTCACATAACTTTTTGAATGGTGCATCTTGTGATAATAATCTTTTATCATTGTGTTTATTTTTTCCTCAAGTCTGAAGCAAATTAATCACTTTGTCATATGAATAAAACTAGCTAATTTAGCAAGTACTTTAAACTAGAATCAAGGGAGCAGCTAGGAAAAGGCTTTAAGTTTGTAAAGAACAGATCAGCCTGGACAACAAAAAACAGATGATGAGGGAAGGACAGGAGATACTAGGGCGTAGTAGGCTGGTGCACAGAATATCTCAGCTGTCTCTTGACCCCGAGAATACATATGGAGAACAAGACTGGCTGGGGCTTATAGTGAAATATCAAGGGTTTGGGGAAATTAATTTCGCTTATTAAAACTGACAAATGCCGTGATAACTACCACAAGGCAGCCCTGTGAAAATGCAAACTGCTCACGGTCACACCCCAGGACAGGTCTGGCGAGCGAGACAGAAAGGCATCTTCTACAGACCCAGAGCTGAGAGTCTGGGCTCCGCTTCTGGCATTATCCACTCTGTTAGCTCCGACCTGCAGCCCAGGCGTTCAGCCTGTCTCAGTGTAAGGCAGGTCCGTGCGCGGCTGTGGTGCTAACGGCTACAGAGACTATTGAAAGCTCAACTCGTTATCCCAGTAAGCTATCTAACCTCTTTACTTCTTTTGATCAGCCCTACTTTTTTCCTAATCCTCTAGAATATTGTATGCATTATTTGCTAATCTTGAATACGTACTTAGCCTTGAGTGACTTTTCTAGTTACTGCATGGGTTTGTGCATTGGTTTGGGAGAGGTGACAGAGCTGACGGTTACAGCAGGAAAAAAACTAGCTTCATCTTGTATGACAAAGTATCAGTATTCTGTAGGTCTCATGTTCTTTGTGTTGTTTATGTGTCTGAAAACTGGATGAAAAGCTCTTCGTGAAAAAATCAGACAGAAATGCAACTTCATAGGTCCATGATGCCGCAGTTTATTCTAAAATATTCTCATAATTTCTGCAATATTCTGGGAATTCAATAGTTATTAAAAGAAACAAATGTTTATTAGGTAATAATATATTTGCTGCCTTCTTTTCATGAGGTAGAACCATTCTAAAATACGAGGGATGGACGTGCGTGTTATATATACGTATACATGTATCTATCTAGGATTGTAGATGCCTAACAGCTAGAAGCTATTTCTGACTCTCTTGCCCTCCATTACAGTTCTCCTAAAAAATGTTCACTTCAGTGTAAACCAGCAGCATTAAAAAACCCCATGGATTTTCACAGAAAGGTGTCTCGTAGGGTTCATTTATTTGGATTTTTCTTAATCATTTAAATTATTCATATGACATACAATTTTTCCATTTCCCTTGAAGCTATGGTTTTGTCACATCATGAGCAAGGAACAGGACAGTCTAATTTATCTAAGTAAAATTGTTTCATTGCCTTTGTGAAATGGACGTGCAAGTGGGACCATAAAGCCTAAAAAAAGTTTCAGAGTTATTACTACTGCGCTTTATTTTAAGGTTGGGTTTTTTTAAAAGGAGAAACGGACTGGGGTTGGTTTGTTTTTTTTTTTTTTTACTGTCATATTTATGGCTCTATCATCTCCCTTTCTCATTAGGTCCAGTTATAATATTATTTGCCAGTGTAATTTTGACTTCAGCTGATTTTCTCTGAATGTATTCTCATGTAATTCAATCAGAACTGGTCCACTGGCCACTCACAATAACTGTCCCATTTCCTGTTAAATACTTAAGGCCAACCAAGTAAAAAGCATTGCTGTGTCATTCCCTTTGGGAAATAAAGCAAATTACAAGACTCATTTTGTTTCAAATGCAGAGTTCACAGTGATTAGTTTTATCAGCGAAGTACTGGAAAGAGTCTTGCTGACCTAGTACAGTGAAATTACGCTACCCAGGCGCTCTCTCTTATGTAACTGCAGGAGTTACCTTAAGGTGTCAGGATAGTGAGTAGAAGATGGGTTAGGCTCTCTGTCCTACGTGTTACAGAGCGTTAACATGGATTTATTTGCATTCTGTGTTTATTTCTTGCTGATAAGTAGTGAATTGGCCTGTGCTGGTATGCCTGGCTCCTCGTTTAGATGACTATTGTGAACTCGCATATTAATTTAAACAAAGGAAACCAAAGCTGTAATGGCGTGTGTAGTCAGCAGATCATTTACCAGCGGCAGCGCTTTGGTTAAAATGCGAGGAGGGGGGACTAAGTTATCGCAAAGCATACGGCTATGGACATAAGGCAAGCGCTCACTGAGATAGACCTTCAAAGAAGATAGCTTTTAGGAATGGTATACCCCGCTGCATAGTGGGTTCTATAACCATGCATAGCTTAGAAACTCTGAGGGCAAACGAATGTGAGAAGCTCGAAACAAACAAACAAAAGTGTTCAAAGGCATGTTTAAGGAATGATCCCATGAATCAATTTTCCCAGGGACAGAGGATCATTAACACTTGCCAATGTAATTTGTGTCAAGTCAAAGGGGTTTATTTTAATTATAAAGAAAACATTGGCAGAAATAACACTTCTTAAACTATTTTTCTTCTATTTCTCTGTGCTCTGTGCTTGGATAGAAGCAAATGCTCTAACTATTCATTTGGAGCAATAGAGAAATTGTAACTTACATGATCTGTCTGGGATCCAGTACCGATTCCAGAATGAGTATTTCAAGTGACGCATTGGAAAAAAACCCAAGCGTTTTAATTCTCAGTCTAGTCTGGCTAGCCAGCAAGGAAAAAAAAAAAAAAACCAAACCAAAGTGCTATGGAAATTCTCCAGACTTTTATAGCTACTTGAGTTAAAATTAAAGAAAATTTTAATCTGTATTTTTGCAGATCACAAAAATTACATTAAAGCAAAGCAATCACATTTGTAAATTAACTGTGGTCTAATACGTGTGCGATCTAATTCTGCCCTTTAACTTTTGTCAGATCGTAACTGCAGGCAGCCTTTTCTAAAAGGTTAGGGAGAACGAACGGTGTGTGTTAACAAGTGAACAGATGTTGACTCAGTACAACAGAATGTTCTTACAAAAACCAGTCTTTTATTGTTGCCTTCCTGGATCACATTCCAGGTGCACAGCGCCGCTTTAACACAAGCCTTGAAAGCATCCACAGAGCTCCCATTTACTTGAAATCCTCTTTTTGTAGTACAACAAAATACATTCAGTATCACTGATGGTCCCTGAATATTAATACCAATATTACGATCCACAGCATGGTAAACATCAATGAATACTCTTCTACATTATTTAATGTGGTGGAACTCTGTACAGTGCTTTATCTTTGAGTTTTAGTTGCTTTTTTTTTCTCCCACCTCATGTGCCAAACTCTTATTGCCGAAATGAGTTGGCTTTCTCAGGCAGAAAACTGTTTTCATTTGTATATAGCAGCACTTTTCTCCATAACAAACAAGATGTGACTACTTCCAATAGAAATGTATTTAATGTAATGTATTGAGCTCATAGAGTATTTTTAGCACATTCCCATCAAAAGGAGATGAAGTACATTTCATAAATCTATCCAGTTCTTCAGAAGCCAACTCCATTTTTCTTCTTCAAGTTCTGGCTTGGCTGTTTCTGGCTGCTTTGATGCACGTTTGGTCATGACTCTTTTTCCCTGGAGAAATCGGAACTTCTCCTGTTTTTAGAAAAGTGGGTGAATTACACGAGAAATGTCCTGGAGCAACTAAAATCCTAATGCAGATACCACTAAAATAAACGGAAACATTTCTTAAGAGGCAATTATGCCATGGCTAAGGAGATAATTCTCAGAGGTCCTGTACAAAGGAGGAAGCTGGAGGACAGCAGAGGATTGTGGTGATTTTGAAGTCCTTTGTACTTACTGCATTTTGGGTTACCGTGAGAGCTGAGGAAGTTCCCGGTCCGTTTTACACAATTCAGTGGTAGAAGCCCAAAATGACTTCAGAAAATGCAGCTGGTTTTACTGAGAGCCCCACATCTGGCCCAGCCTTCCAGCCTCTGGTGGCAACACAAGCCTACACGTGTCACTGCTCATGGAGACCACACGCGTGCAAGATTGGGGGAAAGGAGCCAGAGCAGTAACAAAGACTTCTCCCTCAACTTCATCAAAATGTCTACAGACAAATAATTACTGCCAAAGCTTTACGTGGAATATACATCTGTGAGATTCCAAGACAGGTTTTCAGGGCATCTCATCCCCAGTTCTGCCCGGCTGTAGCACCCAGCAAGGTGTTCTTTTATAGCCTCCCTGCTGAAATCATTGAATTATTCCCACCAGTATATGTATTGGGAGCAGGGATTTTTATAGACAAGCCTGCATCCTCACTCGTTTCAAATACGTTATTACATGAAAACACATCTTGGCAAAAATGGATCCAAGTTAAAGGCAGGCAGGCAGGTAGGTGGGAGCTTTTGAGAACTGACCAGGTAATTATATCCAAGTTCAAAACTACGTATAAAGGAAAGCAGGGATTTTTTTGAAATGCTATGTTTTAGCTAATTGTAGGTGTCTCTTAAAGCTAGAATAAGAGTCTGGACTTTCATATAATTTTCCTTATGAAATTGTATTTTCTATTCATGTATTGCATTAATTGGAGGAACAACTTTAAAGAAAATATATGGACAAAAGAGGATGAGTTATTTCATTATTGTGGCTAAAAGTTTGCTTCTATAAATCTGTGTAAATCCAAACCATTTTGGTGCTGATGATCTTTGTTGTTTTCTGGGATGATGGGATTATTTTGGAAAGACAAGACTGTTTTTATTTTAAAATTGTCATTTTACAGCATTATCTGTCTAATTGAGCATTTGATACACTTTTTTGTAACTGCAAGTGAGAGGTCCTTAGCATGACTTTCACAGTACTCGCTGTATTTACTGCCTTGTTTGAAGAGAGAAATATGGTTTATGGTTTTGTCAAAAATACTTGCCATATACAAGCTAAGAAAAACTAAGTGTTCTGTAAGGAACAACTAGGATATCCAAAAGGTTTCAAGTTCTCTATGCTTGTTTGGTTCCCATGTTACTTTTTAATTTCTTCTGTTACTGGGGTTGGACTAGATGATCTCTAGAGGTCCCTTCCAACCCCTACCATTCTATGATTCTATGATTTCTTTTCTGTCAGGACAAATATTTGGGCTTCTTTAATGTCTTATCTTGGAGAGCCTTGGATTAGGTCCACCATAGTATATCAGTATACAGAAGGTGTACATTCTCCTTGCGGCAAACACATGCTAAGGTAAAATTATTTTGGTCGACTGCAAAACCACAGCAACTTGCCCCTGCATTCCTTAGTAATTAAATACTCAAGGAAAACAGTCTCTAAAATTTTGGGTAAGCAGCTCTTACTCAGTTTGGAAACACACACCATCACGATGTTAATTTCTGTATTTCTACGAAGCAGCTGTAATATTTCGTCATTGTGCTGTTTAAGTGTTGAGATTACAAAAATATCATCGTTGTTTTTACTTATCGGGTGGAGTTGTTTTGCTTTTGCAACTATCGTTGGGAAGTAAACGTTAATGTCATTTGCCCAATTTCATCTTTTCCTTGCAACCGTCTTCACAATGGGAGATTTGACTGATGAATCTCTGCCGTTTTATCACAGACCTGCAGAAACCCTGCTTAGGTTATCCAAAGACGCAAAGTTTTCTGAGACATTAGTGAGTTTATGCAGATGCATTCTGCTATATTTTTCCACGCTTTAAAACATACGTTCTCTAGAAGGGCTGAGCCAAGTATACTACATTGGCTTGCTTTCTCTTCTCTCACAGAAAGTAGAAGTAAGTATACTGTAAACACAATTTTCTGGAACCAGCAAGACCACACAACTACTGAATTAATGAAATATTGTTGGTTTTGACTGAGTAGATAGAAAACTAAAAGAAAAACATTTATTCAGCCTGGTATGTTGATTTATAAAAGTGCATTGGTCTCTTCTGGAAAATTTGGTTCATCTGTATGCATTTTTTTTTCTGAAGTAATTTGACTAGTTCTATGTGAAAGGTCACAAATGACAGAAATAATAATTTTAATCAGTAAAGTCACAAAGTTAAAAATCACCAAAACATTATCCCCCTAAAGTAATGGTACATCAACAGCTTTAAGAAAACACAGTATCTCAGTAGGGGTTTTTTGCTTGCAACAGAGAAAACTTAATCTGGGGATTGCAAGCATCTTTCGGTTTTCAGTGAGTAAAAGTCATCCTGTACTATTGGAAATACTGCTACGCCAGAAAGGGTTTGGCAATGCAGCAGGGGTGCCAGAATAGGGAGTACGGGGAACGACAGGCCTCTTTGGCAACACGCTTAGAAAGTGGGTACAGAAAATGGTATTAATTCACTTCAAATTCGTGCTGAACCCACTCTTTAGTGGCAATAACTAAAGAGATAAAAATCAGTAAAGATGGATGTAAGTTTGTATTCCTTGCACGTTGTGAAGATTGCTCTTCTAATGCATATTTCTTAGGCTATTTCTTACTATTATCTTTTTTACTTGGTTGAGCTCTCTAAAAAAAATTTAAAAATCCAGCCCTTATCATTGATACCTCCTCCCTTTGAAATAAGGGGTGAGTGTCTTATATTCCATGATATTAATAATTTTGCACTTTAAGACTGTGACCCGTGTCTCTGAATTTTCTCCCTTCTCTCTCCCTGTGTCTTCCTGAGAAACATTTTTTTAAAAGACGAGAACTGATTCTTAAGCAAACCGTAACAGGGTTTGATGATACATTAATCTTGCACATTTCCTGAGACTATTACACTTTTGACTAGTTTTTCCTGAAAGATAAGAAAAATTACACAGAAAGCTAAGTTGATAGCTAGGGGAAAGCAACAGAACAAATGGCATTGCTTTAAGACATCTATTTCTGCACCTGCAGCATCTTGGTCAGTGATCCCAAAACTTACCTCAACAATGTCGTTCTGACGACGCTGCGCTGACCCCAGTGTCTGGAGCGGGGGCTGCCTGGAAATCCATTTTCCTGCCATAAAGCAGGGTGTGTGTGTGTGTGTGTGTGGATTGAATGGGCTCTGTCTGCATTATTTATAGTATTAATTTGATAAATAATTCCCTTCTCTGTGTCTCATTGTAGTAGATTTATTTCCCACTGTTTGACATATCTTTCTGCAGGTGATGCTAGCTAGTAAATCATCTGAACAGAGCATGGAAAACGATGCTTTTCTTTTCATTAAACTGAAGTGTAAAGCAACAGACGTATAATAATGAGATAGTTTCATAAATTCACATGTTTTACTCCTCTGCTGTTTCCGTTATTACCCAGTAAGACTCTTGCTAAGCAGAGGAGTTTGGTAAGTGCCAATACTGTGCCACAGTATTAAACCTACACGCAGGTAGGCTGCGGGAGCCGGGAGAAAATGTTAGGAATGAGGCTTCTACCAGAGCCTCCCTCAAAAAAGCAGTACCAAGCGAGCAAGGGGAGTACAGTTTTCACGATGTATTGATACTGCAACAAAACCTTGAGTTTTATTTGAATGAGGAGGAAAAAAAACCATGAGGAATGCTCTGTGTTGTGACTGCCCGATTTTACCGCAGGCTGACAGCTACTGTGACATGGGGGAATGGCTTACAGTAGGGTAGCGGTACCTTTGCAAAGGCGGTTGTAAGCAGGAATGGCAATGAAGAAATGTTACTGGTTTGTCTCCGGGTAATGAACTCATAGAAAGAAAGGGAGACGGAAGGGTGCGAGGTGGGCAGGGAAGACCGCAAAGCCAGCCAAACCAAACTCTTCACAAAACCGTTATCTCACATTCTGCTCCAAGGGCGTTGCTTACACTGAGGACAATTGTTCAGTCTAATTCTGTTCATCTAAAGCCCTTACTGTAGGCTGCCTTGTGCCCAGTTTATTGAGAAAAAATGATATAAATATGGTGCATCTGAGCAGGATGAGACTAGAAGGACGCAAGGGACCTCCTGATAAGGTATAACTGCTACCTTGGCTGCTACATTACTCGCACGAGACATGCTGTGGAAGAACTGTTTCAAGTAAAGGATGCTCACCCAGGATCCCCTCACCTGGGATCCTTTGAGAGCTAGTGTTACCTTTACGAATAAGTTATGGATAGGGTATTGCTAATACCATATAACGAGCCGTGAAAGGGTTAGGGGTTTGTTTTTACCCCTTTCAGAGGTTTGCTCTTTGGCTTTTACTTTGGCCGCATCTGGTGTTTATCTTGGGTAAAATGTTTTTGTGGTACTGAAAGGTGGGCTCAGGGAAGGACCTGTGCAACAGCTAATGACTAAAATCCCTTCTAGGGAACTGACACACTTAGTGGCTGCTCTCGAGGATCTTTAAATACACGTTAGAGGTGAACAGAGACATTGAAAGTCAAGAAGGTCTGACTGGCATCTCCCTGTGTTGATGTTCAGATAATTTTGGTAGCAACTGAAGATCTCAGGCTGCAGCTGAACACTGTGACTGGCTGCGTGTGCTGGATGAAGAGGCGGTCTAGATGCTGTCAGCAGCTGCACAGCTGATTCCTGATTTACCCAGCTCCCAGCATAGGTAATCGCTCTGAAATTGCTGCCTGATCATTTCCCAGTATCACCTTGTTTTTCCCAGTGTTTAGGCATGGTATAGCTGAGTGATCATCTCCCTCAGCCTTCTGCATTTCCCCAGAAGCGTCAACCAGAAAAGCAAAAAAAGCCCTAACCTAACAAATGCGTGACCTAACAAATGTGTGGTGACTCCCTCCCTCCTTGCGTAGGAGAGGTAAATTCCCATTCAAGAGATATAGAGGAAGCAAAAGGGCTAAACAGACTCCTGAGATCCTGGGAAGCAAACACAAGTACAATGTGTGCGTGAGCTAAGCGCAACTGTTTAAAAAACTTGTCAGCATAGTAAACAGAAGCAAAATTTGCTCCCATTTTCCCGCCACTATCACCACCCAGAAATCGCACAGTGGCTAGAAACCAATTTCAGGAGTGGCTGGTGGAAAGACGGTGTAGGGCGTGCAGCAATATGACTAAGCTTTCTAATCAGAAATACTGCGTGTGGGTACTGTAGCTAATAACAAATGCTGCATTGAGTTTCCTCAGACAAAAAATCCAGTTGGGGTAAGGCCAGTTCTGCACTATAGTTAATGGACAAACCTACCCTCTAGGACAGCTTTTACCAGGCTTTCTTGTTTTCCGGACTCTGCTGCCCTGTGCACCTAGGGACCCACTCCAACCTTTCCTGTCAAATATTCAAACGTTACACAGAGCGGCAGCTACCTTCGTAGAAAACCTGAGATCGTCCAATATGCCAAGTCTTTCACGCTTTGTAGTTAATGCGGGACTTCTCACATCTCAGGCTGTGACTTAAGGATGAGATAGCTGAAACCTTCCAAACCTCCCAGGACTGAGGTTACAGAGTCAGCAGTCGCTGCCGTCCACATTCTTCTGCTACCACTGTTTGCGGATTTAGACAACATGCACTGTTTCTTAAAAAGGTATCATTGCTTTTACATCTCAGCAGATTTTACCTAAAGTCAAGATTCACTTCATGCTGCTTTTAGTTGTTTTTTTTTTTAAATTAGAGTTTTGCTAAATCCAGAGCGGTGCTGACCTGCAGAGCCCAGGTCCCCTTTAAGCAATGTGGTAGCAACAGTCTTTTCACTGGGATTGTACAAGCGTATTTAGAAAAAATTTTATGTCTTTCACCTCAAAATCTTGGATACATACCCTTGCTACTTCTACGTTTTTGCATCTTTTCTCAACAGTAACTTTACAGTCACCGGTCCGAAACTTAGAACTGCTTCCATGTCTTGCTTCCCGTGTCTAGCCTTTCTCTTTGTCTTCAGTCAGCGTGTGTTACGCTGGCTGCTCTATGCTCTGGCTTGTTCTGGGAGTTTTTTACTAATGTTTTTCTCACAGTCACATTATCTGATTCACCTCCCTCACTTTCTCCTAGAAGCATGCGAGAGGACACACAGACCAAAAGTGGGATCTCTTCTAGGGTTTGGTACTAGCACGTACCAGGCTGCACGTGTGATGACGCAGACTTCTCGTTCACCCATTGAAATGTTACCCCTTTGTCAGATGAGTCATGAGTTATCTAATTTAAAAAAATATTACTGCTGAAGCTAGGTATTTTGATGCAGTTCTATTTATTTGTCTTCTTAAAAAGTCCTGTTCTTGAATGCAAGCAATTATTTCCTTATGTTTCTTATCCAAGCCTCTTTCTGTTAGAATTCTGTCTGAAAGCTTTCTCGTCTTCTGAACGCCGTGTTACCCATGTGCTTTGGTAATGGGACATTCTTCTAATCTCCTCAGCTTCTTTACTCTTCTCCTCCAATACAGCTCCATCCAACAACAGCTTCCATTTGCCACATAGCTGTGTTTTATTTTGGCTGTATGAAGAAACTTGATTTTTTTTCTTTTCTTTTTCATTTTTTTTTTTCCTTTCCAAACATATCCAGAGATGAAGTGTGGCTGTTTATCTCTAAAAACTTCCAAGGACTGACACAAACCATAACAACTCTCGTTCTTTCCTGGGCTTTCATTACCTGAAACAGATGGTAGAGGAGAGGTGGGAGTCCTGCAGGATGCTTTCCCTGAGGAAAACAATTGTCTTTAATGACAGTTGGGCGAATGTCAATCTCTGACTCATAAGACACTTCTGTATTTAATTTTAAAAATATATAAAGTCTTATTTGAAGAAAACACAATTTCTCAGACCTACCTGCAGAATAAAAATGGCTGAAAATTCTGCCCAGAATTCTGAAACCAGCTTCAGAGTTTTACAATCCCGCTTGGAATCTTCACAGATACATTCATTTGTGTATTTTCCTATATATCCTCACACACGGAAAAAAATTACAGAAGGCCTTTGACAACTCCTCACTTATGCTAGGAACTCAAAAAATGCTATGCTGATATGTAACAAAGTCAGAAATCATTAATTTCACGTCAAATACAAAAAGTATGCTTGAATTAACATGAGCTGTGCTCCGTACTACAGCGCTTGTGGATATTCTGGGCCAAAATATCCTCTTGGCTTTCTGCATGAAATACTTTGGGAATATTTAAAAGAAATCAGAATGGTCCAAATCAATTTGAAACTTCTTTAAAAAACTTTTTTGAAGCTGGGATATAGCTTATCTCTTGCTGTTACAAAACTATGATCCCTCTCTAAAAATGAGGCCAAAATGTACTTCCTACTCTACCTATCGTAGTGTTTAGATCCATCCAAAGTGGCTTAAGCTTGTTTCAGTACACATAGCTCAGCATATCGATCCAGGTCTTGTGTATCTGCCACTTAGAAGCTCAAGTGTTTGCGGTGATCTCTGGATGCTTTGAACAAGGGATCTGGCACAAGCTTCTAACTACTTAGTCCAAATTAACACCACTGAATTCATTTAAAACATTTTGGCTTCATACCGGAGAGATTGGGGACAGAAGTTAGCCTAAAGTGCGATTTGCTTCTGAGGCAATTTGATAACAAACATGTGTCTTCAGCGATGCCCCAATATCTGAAAAGTAGATCGAGCCCTGAAACAGTTTTAGTTCACTAACGTACCCTGTGCTTCATCTGGAATATGGTGTGCAGTGCAGAATTGGTCCAGAGAAAGCCTCTTGTTCTTACAAGTTGTTAAAAGTTTATTACTATGTTATTATGGTAATATATTATATAATTAATGCATTTTATATTAATACATTACTACTAATATGTTAATGTATTTAATGCATTTCTTAAGTGATAAAGAAAAATATTGTTGTAATATTTGAGTCTGCTCCACTGAGGGAAGAGCTTTGTTACCAAAGCCAGGAAAAGTAGAATCACATACTTGGACGAGCTGCAGTGGTGGAGGGAAACAACTAGAACTAGAAACAGTAAATTATCATGATTTTTACACAAGGCAAGGCTTTAAATCATTTCGAGCAGAAGTGATGACCAAAATCAGTTTTTAAGGATAAAGTGCAGATGTCTCTGAATGTCATCGAGTCCTCAGTTTGTTTTTTCCTTACTGACTTCAGAAAGGAAAGAAATCTCGAGAAGCTAGAAAAGCTTTCAGATAGGTAACAAATGAACTGCTGAAGTGGAACAAGGACTAGCCATACATCAAGAGAAACTAAGACTTGAGCATAGAAAGAGCGTCCATGTAGATTAGAGAAGAGCCCAAGTGATAAATCCAAGAGAATCAAAGAAAGGATGGACAAAGACCAGACCGGAAATAAACTGTAATCAGACATATTTGTTATGTTAGCAATATAGGATAAGACCTTTACCTGGTGTAATTGGCACAGCAGCACTGCAGCTGACTGTGCTGTGTGACTGTATGCAGCAGTAGATGTTGGTCCATGTGACTTTACTCAAACTCCTATATTCACATTGGAATCGTAACATATTCTTTTGCAAGGTAGTTTATTTCCCGGCAATCCAGTAAATGAATGTTTAATGGACATATGTATTTTATAATAAAGAGTATTTCGAAGCAATGTAAGTTCTCCGATCCAGCTTCTTAAATTGTTTATTTTTATAATAACGAAGTGGAAAGCAATGAGTTATACTGAACTGTTCACCATTCTGTGGTCTTTATTACAGCAAAAAATCTCTAGGATAGAAGATGCATCCAACATTCAGACCTACTAAAAGTTGTTCGGGGCCAAGGGCCAAACAAATGGGTTAGACTGACTTTGCCCTTTCCTCACTAGGAATTCAAACATCCCACACTACCTTTTACCATCACCCTTTCTGGTATTTCTCTTAGACCCAGATTCTTTAGATGGTCGTCTTGTTTCTGCAGGCTCGCTAGGACTGATCGGCTGTACAGGAATTAACCTTGCTACCTTCCAGTTTCTTGAAGACTATGTTAACAGTGCTCAAGAAGCCTGCTTCTTCCCATAATTCTTCCTTTGGATCTGTGGGGGAAAAGCTAATGTGATAAAACAATAAATTATTATAGTAAGGGATGAGTAACCTTACAGAACAAATTCTGGCTTTTCTGCAAGCTTCAGAGCCTCATGCATGCCTGCAGCCGATAGTTTCCGGTTGATGTTTCTGTATCTGCATTGCAGTAAGTTGCGGTAAGTTGTCCTCAGGTCCCGATTGAAGAAGGCATATATAAAAGGGTTAATGAGAGAGTTTGCATAACCCAACCATAGAAATGTTCTCTCAACCCACAGTGGGATACAGCTGCATGCTGTACCACAGATGAAGGGCCTGGCGGTCGAGAGGAGGAAGAAGGGCAGCCAGCAGACAGTGAAAGCCCCAACAATAATCCCAAGCGTGGTGGCAGCTTTCTGTTCTCTTTTGAAGATGGAAATGTTTTTCTTTTCATGCTTTAGAAGTCGTGAAAAATTAGTACATTCTTCAGATTCCTTGTGCAGTTTTACAACTCCATTCATTGAAATCCCTTCCATTTCTTCTGGCCGGGGAAAACCGGTGAACTTGTGTTTGGCAGCACTCCTCTTAGCAGCTTTGTAAATCTGATAGTACATGAAAAGCATCACTGACATTGGGATATAAAATGCAACTGCTGTGGAGTAAATGGTGTAGCCGAAGTCTTGACTGATCAAACAAACCTTTTCATCATTTACATTTTGGGCCCAACCAAAGAGTGGGGGTAGAGTGATAGAGGCAGATAAGAGCCACACACACAGGATCATTTTGGCCATACACTTCCCATTCTGCCTTACAGGATACGTAAGAGGTCTCGTTATTCCCAGGTACCTAGAATGATAATGTAGAGTTACTATATGGTGCAGCGATTAACTCTTAAATGTTACTTCATGTAGTCTGCCTTAAAACAAAACACCTTTGGCTAAGCTTTCCATTTTACATTTTTCAGTCTTCTCTTAGCACATATTTCAAACGTGTAAAACTATGCGTCTTTCACTTGAAAATTTACAGTGCTGATATTCTGCATAAAAGGTCTTTTATTCTGAAGGAAATCTCCCATTGGTCAGAAAGGACTGGGATTTTAATTAATTTGCACAATCTTCATACAGATAACGATTTTTTTTGTTATTAAGGAAATTCCGAAACCTAAATTTTAATTTGCTAACTTATGAAATCTTGGAGTACAGCTGAACGCTCACTCCACAAAACGTACCACTTCTTGTATTGAGTGCATGGTTAATTTAAAACAAGCACACATTCATCTTCATCCTTCTTTACGTATTCAACAGTTACGAAAATCCCTGCCACTAAACTGAGCTGATGCATTATCTTTCTTACCGTCACCTTTCAGGTGGGAACAACAAACTGCAAACTTATGCCAAGAGTAGATTATTTCAATACTACAGTAATTCTTTTTATCATCATTTAATTAGATCAAATGACATTTATTCAACATTCAAACTTCTACTGAACAAAATAACAATCTATCACAGTGTCAGTTCAATCAGAACTGGGGAAAAAAACATAGCTTTAGCAGAAGTTAAGTTTAAGGTGGCAAATTGTAAACAGACAAAAGAAACGTTTATAATATGTCAAGTTTCAATAGCAAAAAAAAAAAAAGTCTGTTGTCAACTTCTACGTTTCCTAAGCCACGACAGCTTAAGCTATGTATTTTTTTTTTCTCATTAAGAAAAATATCACTACTACACTGGACACAGCTGGACAGCAATATCCTAAGTTTACATTTACTCTCAACTACAGACGATTTTTTTAATTTCCTCTCTAACAATGGGAAGTTTCTCTTAGATGGAATTGGATACTTTTTTTTACACCTACCCTTTTTACTTTGAAATTTGGTTTCTGCTCAACAGGAACTCACCCATGAGTTACCATTAATTTCTCAAATTGTTCTTTTCTTCCTCTCCCCCAAAGAAAGAATTTTGAGAAAAATCAGTCTGATTCACTTTGCTTCACATAAAACAAGCGGTTTCAAATCAGTTGTCAGAACAATATTTTTGTTTCAAGAGGTACCAGTGTTTAGTTGCACGGTGTAGGTTTTGAAGGGCTACAAACAAGAAAGGTAGTAATGTAATTAAAAATAAAATTTTTTTCAGCATTTTTTCTTTCTCTATCCACCTTCCCAAATCTAATATGAGTATTTGGCTGGCTCTGCAGAATGCTGCATTGTTGATTTTACTGCAGTGCAGTAAATTATGGCCAGTATACTGCTGCTTTATACAAGAACCCAGGTATGCTACAGTTTTGGAAGGATAAGGAAGCACCGTTTCATGATCTGTTCTGATGAGTAGCAACTACCTGTCTCAACAGCATCATTGATTTTATATTGCTGCTATGGCAAGTGTTACACAAAGGACGGGACTCCTTTCTTGTGCCCTTCTATTCTAAAATATTCTTGACAGCATGCACAAGTAAATTATAGCAGGCTGGCATTGTACCAGTGAAGCTGTGCCTGGTGGGGCCATAAGCTAAGAACAGTTATTAAAATTTGGTAGGATTAGAGCAGCTTGATACATGGACCATGATATTAAAGGAGGCTGTTTCTTTTGCACCTCACCATTACTATTAGATTATAGTTACTGCACCAGCTCCGTCGATCACGGGCATACTGTAGAGACCACAGAGCTGTTTTACAGCATCGTGGCCAAAACTAACTGCGCGCTCCCAAGGAGCTGAGTTTTCCGAGGCACTCCATAACGTAGAAGAGCAGGGTTAACGCGGTGAATTTCCAGAGTTTTAACTACCTAAGGGATACATTGTGCTGCTTGAAGTAAGGTAACTGCAGCAAGGGTAAGTTATTAGCTGCAGTCCTTCTGGGACACGAGTGGCACACCCTCATAATTTGCCTGAGAATAGCGAAATTATCTAAACGAGAGTTAAACATATATTTGTGCAGAAAGCTTACTTGCCACTTAGAATGTGCTGATTTTAAAATCTTTTAAAAGTTGGTCCACCTCCCTGAAGTATGTATCTTTCCAGCTATTTACCCAATTGGTCATTAAAAATAACATGCTTATGTGGTGAGCTTTATTAGGTAGCTAAAAAAGTTAAACTGTATTCCCGTAAAAATCAGATATGTGGGCTGCATGCTCTGAATGCCTACTGATGCATTCTCGTGCATCAGAACATAACAAAAAGAATTCGTGAAAGCAGAACTATACTGAAAAGAATTAAAATTCATCAGTTTCGCCCTGGCACCACTTTTATGGAAGCTGTCTGAGCTTCAAAAATGCTATTTGAAATTAAAATACATTAATTAACATAAAAATACACTGGCATCCTTTCTGCCTTATCCATTTTGCTAAATGTAGTATGATAGGGAAAAGAAGTCAGCAGACATAAATGAAGGAACTTTATCTTTTTATCTCTATATGTAAGTATATTACCCTTGAAAACTTACTTGCAACTTCAAAATAATGTCGATCACTACTCTTGTCTAATACGCTAGAGAGTGTCCAAGACTTAACAGATTCACGAACTTCAACAGTATTGTGTCAAAATCATTGTAAAAATATGCTTTGTAATGCTTAATCCTTAATTACTACCTTGTTGAAAAAAAAAAAAAGACTAAAGATAAATCAGCTGAACTTAAGATATTATCCAAGAACTTGTAACACCTTGAGGCCTTACTGCTGGGAAAGAATGAAGTCACATTCCCCAAAAAGCCCATTTCATGTATCTCGGCTATCCCCCTGCAAGAAAGAAGTGTCTCACGCTTGTAATTCTGAGTTGTTTCTTTTACCTGCTACAGATGTTCATTTTGGTCTTGATGGGGAAGAAACTGTGCCTCAGTTCTCGCTTGTAAAAGAAGAGTAACGCTATTCCCTGTCCTTCCTCCTCTGAGTTTCTTGACTGCACGGTTCTGCCAGACAGGGCATCTATCTGCATTACACCCTGCACAGGGAGGACTGTATCTAGGTTACTCCCCAAAAGCACAGTATTGCAGACACACAGCCCTTATTTCTTATTAACTGGTCACGGAGATTCTCATTCAGCGTTGCCTGATGCTGCACGCAGAACATTGAAGTGCAGGATGATAGAGCAAATGACTGTCGGGCAACTCTATGAGAAGCACTCCAGAGACGGTGCTGCTGCCGTTCCAAGAAGAAAAGCCGCTGGGTGAGTGGAGATAAATTAGTAGGGAGAACCTGGCACTAATATCTAGTGGCTACAACAACAAAAAAGATGACGGGAACTTTTTTTGTACTGCATCACTGCAATCTGCAAAAAAAGTCCCTTGCTCGAAGAGGTCAAAATAAGAGCAGACAACACAGCTCTAACAGAAGGCAAATGGTGAGGGACAGAGTAAATGTCTTTTTAAACAAACGTGTGTAAACACGTGAGCATATCCCCGCTGTGGGTTGGTTTCTTATGATTACTTCAGTGTCTCCTCTGCCCCCCTGGAGGATCAGAAACCGACTGCTGTGCTGCAGACCCATTCAGGTGTGAAGCGCACGCAGGGTACCCGGCTCTCGGCTCTCGGGAGGAAAAATTATCCTTTCTCATCCTCTTTCTGGAGCTCTGTCCGAATGTAGGTGGGGAGTAAAGAACTCCCTCCTCTGCGGGGTGCTATCATCAGCTATTGTGAATGTTTGCTTTTTGCCACATTCACCCACAAAACACCGACAAAGGAAAAGGTAAATTAGTAAGTCCCTTTTTGCTGCCTTAATAAAAATCTGGCTCCCTGTGATCCAGTATTCTTTCCCAGTACCTCTAAATTGTTAAAATTTAGTGACAGCCAATTGTTACAGACAATTTAACGCAAAACCATTACAACTGTATAGGACTGCTCCTGAGAGCAGTTGGTTTGTGGGGTTTTTTCATTCTGGCTTTGTCTATACTGACGCATTACAATGACCACACAGAATAGTTTTTATCCTACAGGGCTGGAGGTCTCCATTGTCACTTGAACTGCAGATCACACAGGCATTTCTTATTACGGTGCGCTCAGTACGTTAAACGTTACAGCAAGCGTTAAGATGTAACGTATATGGAAAGCAGAATGGTATGTGGCAGAACAGGCATCCGCAGACCCTGGTGTCTGTTTCTGGCACATCATTTTATCACTCTGTGACTCTCTGTATTCCCTCTCCCCATTTGTGTTTGTCTTAGCTGTGTGCTTGTAGTGATGGCTGCCATACCCTACTGCTTGCACAGTGGTTATCAAATTGGAAACTGCACCGCCACTGTGTCCCACTAGATGTTACTATATTTAAAAATATGAAAGGCTCAGTACAGTTTCTTTTCTTGTAAATATACTTATTTCATTCTCTACTCTCGGAAATTGTGAAAATTAGTTTGCTTTATCTGCACTACCGTGTACCGTGGAGTAAGTTCACATAGCCGCCTACTAGAAGAACTTTTCAGGAAGATCTTTCTTATCACCTTCACATGAATAACTTTCCATTTGTGGATGAATTGATTAGTAACTCTATAGATGTAGAAGCTACCAATTTTTCCTCCAAGAAGAAAAAAAGCAGCAGTGCCAGGCATGGTAGCATTTCAGGTTAATCAGGCATGACTTTTTTTTTGTGTGTGGCATGAACCTGATTTTTTTCAGCAGTAGAAAAGTCCATTTCCTTTTCTTTGATTTTGTTCCCGAGAAAGCTAAATATAGCTGTAATAACTAAGTTGTAAAAATGGTGAATTGTTCATAGCTGCATTAGAAACTATGAGATGGGTATACCCCTCACACCTTTTGAAATCTCCAGAAAGCAAACTGAGACTTAACAGCTACATCAACTTCAACAATAGATAGAAAATAGTAATAGGATGGTCCGGTTTGGGATCCTGTGTCCAAAATCTTTGTTACCTCTGTTCTATGGCTAAAAGATAAAGGAAAACATTAAAGGATTTGCTTCTCACTGTGAGCAAAGTCACAGGGTAACAGAAAACCTAACAGCTAAAAGTATTAAAACTGTTTTGAAGCCTCCTGCCCAACCCAATAATCAATTGAATGCACCATGATGTCAGGATCACTTACGCCACATTTGAAGCACACGCATGTAATTCCTTTGTCTCTGGTCTCCACGTGCTTGATGGGCAGACAGAATTCCATTTTAATTAGTCCACATTCGTTTCTCAGAATTCACTGACCTGATCTAACAGACCATTATTCCAGAATCAGCTTAGCATCCTTCACCATCTGACTTTGTCTTTACGAAGCAGATTAGATTACTCTGGAACAGAACTAGAAACCCTGGAAATTATATAGATGAGTATCACACCTATTTCTACCAGGAATCTTGACATACTGTTCTGTTATCCCTTACCGTTTGACTAGGAGTTGAGCTTTAACCTGAGATTCTTTCAGTTCTTCCTATTTTTGTATTTTAAAAGAGTCATAAAACTGTTTTCTTTCAAGGACATAAAAATGCTTACTTCTTTGCTTTTGTGCTCTTTTTCTAGTACAGCAGCTTTCTGGCTTCAATACATATCTCCGTGTATTTGTTTATTCGCCAGCCCACAGCTACAGAATCCTGTCTAATGATTTACCTGCAATAATATCTTACTCTGAAGAACAATGCTGATCTACTGCTCTTCCTTTGGTGGCTGTGATTCTCTCATGATTTTTCATAATTTTTCTGTTTAACTTAGTGCAACGTTAAGAGACACTTCACAAGAATAGGACCACGATGCCACTCCTAAAAGCAACCCAGGGTTCAGAAATATTCCCCCTAGTATAGCGAGCTATCTAGATCTTTTTTTCTTACACTTTGATACATTAAGCAGTAAGTAAAACGTAAATGTAGGAAGTTGAAACAATGACCAAATCTATTGTTTCTGTTACGGCTATGTCAAACCACCTAACAGAAGTTGTTCTCTTCTTTTCAAAGATAATGTGTTTGCACTAAGTAAGAGATGTTCTCTCCCACATTTAAATAGAACACAGCATGCGAACTGGTCAGGGAAATATTATTCTCATCACATATGTAAGTAATTGAGATGGAAGTAAAGGGATAGAAACATAAAAAGAATTAAGTGCTGAGACGTGAGTGTTACGGTGCACCTGGACACATTCCTGTGCACCCTGCTCTAGGCTAACCTGCTTTAGCAGGGGGGTTGGACTAGATGATCTCTAGACGTCCCTTCCAACCCCTACCATTCTATGATTCTATGAACTACGGTGCTATAAGTTGAAAAGTAACCTTGTTAATTATTGTATGACAGTATTGATACCTGCCTTTCTGCAATAGACCAGCCTCATAATCACATCATGATAACTGCCAGTTTATTGTCTGGGAAGAGGATGATATTTCAAAGGCAGTAAAATAAATACTTTTATCCTTCCCAGAAGTGAACAAAGTGACTGATTTCATTGCATATATGACAGCTTTCAGAATATGAATTAGGTGACTTTAAAACCTAAACAGTAAATATTGTGCAATGTTAGAGACAGCAGAACTAACAAAATCAAACCATTACTTAATGGAGAAAAAAAGACTTTGTTCAACTAGTTTTGTGCTCCATCTAGTTAAACGTTGCATCTTTTCTATGTAGCGAATTAGTACATAGTTTACAAAAGGTTTTAGCACAGTGGCTAGCTTCCAATGCTTAAGTGTGTTTGCTAGAACAAGTTAAAGCTCTACTTCTTTCTTCTTAGTCAACGTTGCATCCGGTAAAATGAAAGATCTTAAATGTATGTTTTGGTATCTATCGTTTTAGATGCTCACGTTTCATACAATTTCAACATTGTTCTTATTGAAAAAGTGATACTTTAATTTTGATACTTGGAAGGAGGAAAATGAAATATTTGATTTGCTTTCAGCAAGGTTAACGCTTTCCACTATTCCTGTTCTTGCTCTCAAATGTATTTCCCAGAAATCAATTCTCTTTACAAAGGAAGGCATTCATTCCCACCACTAGAGTGGGTGCATGTCGAATGCACGTACTATATTTTTATTGTACATTGTAAATACTCTGACTCGATATTTCTTTTTCTCAAAAATCCTTGTAGGGGCTTATTTTTGATGGAAGTCAAGAAGTGTAGGCTTTCTGGCAGTTGGGGAGGATTAAGTCAATCAAAATTAAATATCTGTTCGTTCTAAAGGAATATAATTTGCATAGTAGAAGATTACGTTTTTATCTCTTGCATTTCTCCCAGTTTCCCTGCACTTTCGTGGACTTTGTTCCTCTCATATTGCATAACTTTACAGTTTCATATATTTTTAATTTTAGCTCATTTTTCATTCTTTTATTTCACTCATTCTATTTTTATTTCACTTTCTTGCCCTGCCTTATTTCTATTTCTCTCTTAGCTCTGTATTATTCCCTCTTCATTTTTGCCTACTGATCTAAGACATCCAACCCATAGATAGGGGGGATGCATGCTGCTCTCATTCTAAGAAATACATAGCAATTTTATTGCTAGAAAGAGCTGTGCAATGTCTTTCCATTCAACTTTTATTATCTTAGTCGAAATCTCTGAAACCATATTCCTTTTTCCTTTCAGACCTTAGCAAATTTGTTTTACCTGTCCTCACGCTTTGCTTTTCATTTTCCCTCTGTATGATTGCCAAAGTGCTTGTCACCAGTAACTGCCTTGTTCTTAGTTTTCTGGCAAAACAGCTCAGTAGCCTTTGGTTTTTCACTGCAAGAGATATATTGTTTGGAAGAGAAGGTCCCAACATGTAGGTGCTGATGTGCATCTTGCAACACTGCCTGAATGTTAGATAACATGTATTTCCTAACCAATATTTTGCAATTACCCAAATAAAGATTTAATATTATAAACTAAACACTCTTATTAACTGTCGTTCAAGAAAATGGTACAAGTATATTTTCCTTTCTTGCATCTTCACTAATGAAGTCAAGGTAAGCGATATAAGAAGGGAAGTGGATTTCAGCCCATTCCAGACTCCTAGAACCTGGATGCATTTGAAAACTGAAAAGGCTTTGGCTAAGAAATATTTAGAATGAAGTTGCATGCTGTCATAGAAGACTTCCTATTTTAAAACTTCTTCAAAATGTCTGAACTTCAGCTTTGAGGGTGTCATCATCTCTGGTTTCCTGTATGTAAGTGTGGCTTGCTTACAGAGTGCAATAGGATTAATTATATACAGAGCTCAAAAGTGCTTCTCACCTCACTTCTTGACAGATAACCCGTAACACGTCAAAAGCTCACTAAATCTGGGCAAGTCACACAAATGAAGAATTCATTTTTCTTTACAATGTTCAGCCATGTGCAAGGTTGAGGGAAAATAAAAATAATTTCATGCTTTTCTAACAGCAGGGGACACACTACCCGCTTCTGCCCTTTCGCCCCCTGCCCTGTAGATATGCAAGTTCCCTTTATTTAATAACATTCTAATTTTTTCCCAGTGATAATAAGCAAGCAATAGTGGAAGGAGTACTGAGAAGAAAGTCAAAAGGCTCTTCCTAAGTTTTTCTTTCTTTTCAGAAGTAAAAAATTGTACTAATCTAAATATATGATAAAGTACAACTCACAACACGTACAACTAACATTTCAGGAGTACTCCTCACAGAAGTGCTTCTCAGGCTTTTCAAGCAATGTCTCTGAAAAATTGTTCGTGGGCTTTATCATAGTATACACATAAACTGCTTCACAAGTCCTGAAGGCCAGGCCCTCCTACCCAGTTACAGCTTCATAGCCTGTGCTATAATTTACACTATTCATTAAGTTATTGTATCAATCAAGGAGAAAAAAAGAAAAGTAAAACATCTTCAAAAACAGTTGTTTGTTGCTATATTCCATTAGGTGATTTATATCAGAAAACACTATTTTGTGTAAAATTTGCATCTCAGTTTATTCCACAATAAGTGCCTTTATATTATTTCAAAATATTTTAGAATCATAGAAACAAATGCAGTGCATTTGCATCATGTCAACTGTTGTACCTATTTGAGTATCTAATTACACGTAGACTGATACCTGTCTTTTGTGACTATTTTTTCATCTTTATGTATATGATGTGGTATCCCATTTTATTGAGTTATTACAAAATCCCTGGCCCCTTTTTGAGAGTAAATAAGTTATTTTAGCCCTCTAATACCACCTGAGAAGACTAGGCTAGAGAAAACTTTGTGCTAGAGAAGAATTAAAGAGAAAACACATTCTCGTTTATTCCTGTCTGGTTATGTTGCAACTTTTGTTTCAGACCAGGTGCACAGTAAAGAAGTGGTTCAGGTTGGAAGAAAGCTAGGGGAAGACGTTTTGTCTCAGAGGCCTTTTGTATGGTAGAGGAGAACTCGTTAAATCTGAAAAGGGAAAATGAATCTGAGTATGATAAGTAAACAATTTGCAATGACTGGAGGGAAGCAGCTCTGGCAGTGAGCCTGAGGAGCGGAAGAGGAAACGTTAAGTGCGAACATACACAGTTCAAAAGCTACTGAGGAGGGGTGAGGCTTTGCTTGAAATACTGCTTAATGATGTTACATGGGACTTCAGGGGAAAAGACAGAGACGTACTGGGAGTTACTTACATTTGTCCTCCTTTTATCATCTCAGAGAATCTGAAACAGCAACTGAATGGATGGGAGGAAGGGCAGGACCACTGGATGGTGGTAAGGCACTGGAGGAGAAATGACATAGCTCTGTTCTTTCTTCATTATAAAACAGAAATTGGGGAGGAACGTTTTAGCACTGGAAGTCATCTTTATGATGGCCTTAGTTCCCGAGGACTTAATCTCATGTCCTGATCCTTACTCCCAAACATTTCTACCTCCTGCACAGTAAACCTCGCTGTCCTTCTGGCAATTACACAGTCTGTCAGAAAACAGGCATTAACCATGATCTTTTGCTGAATGCCTTCACGATTAGAGGATTTACAGCCTTAGATGATCCGTTTGGTCATTGGTCTGAGCCACCTATATAACTGAAGATAAGGTTCAAGTCCCTGGCCTTAATTTGATCCTGTGGGCTACGCAGTATAGAAAAACACAAATCAGGATAACCCAAGCTGGCCAGCTGATAGGCAGACGCACTCCATACAGTTGATATTTGCTGACAGGAAAAGGTTTATTTGCTGCTTTGCCCTTGCTGTGGGGCAAAGCGACTGCAAGCAAAGATGTGGTTTCTTGAAGCACCCGCTGAAATTAAATCCCTACTCTGTTATACAGAGGCAGTTCCTGAGCAAAAGAAAACAGAGGAATGGAAAAGAATACATTTTGCAGATCAGGAACTGGAAAAGACACCAAATCACATTTTCCTCTTTCAGTTTTCCTCCTCTCATCCCTCACACCCAGAGCTATTGTCAAAGCCAATGAAGATTTCAGGGTTTTGCCAGAGCCTGTGGTACTTCCAACACCTTCAGAAAGGGTTTTAGCGCTCAAACGCACAACTTAGTAACAAAGCTCAGATCTCTTGCCCTCCCAGATCCCCACTGGTGTTGTCCTGTGGCAAAGACGAGCCCTCGTGATTCCAAGCCAGCCTGTTGACTTCATCCAGGCCAGACGATACGTGCCAGGAGACAACCACCAGACATGCCTCAGTCTTGGGACCACCCTGTTCTGTGCAAGCATTCAAGTAGGCTGTAATAAAAATCACAGCGTGTTTTCTCTCAGTTCTGTACTCTGCCAGAGACTAGCACAAACGTCCCTTAGGCGAGTAATGAGGCAGGCTGACAGCCCACAGGATCTGTGTCTATATTTTGGCCAATGTACCAGCTTACCATCTTCTCCTCCCATGTGCGTGCATGTACATGCACATACACACACCAGATGACCCCTCTGTATCTCGCAGGAAGGTGGGTCCCAGGATGTACGTACCACAAACAAGTTGAAACCAGGGCGAGCTCTGGGAGGACCTTCAGAGGGTGCTGAGTGCCTGCAGGTGCACATGGGAGGGTGCTTGTGTGGATGCAGCTGAGGCAGCCTGGAAAGTTTCTCGGGACAAGTGGCGGACACTTAGTTTGGGGATAGGACACCAGGCCTTTAGATGGTTCTCAGGAGGAGGAGGTTGCCAAAACAGTACAGGCATGCCCAGTGCAACACCACAGAAATGCAGAACTCCCAAGTCCCTGCGCCCAGCTGAGCGCTCTGGCTGTTCCCTGGCATCGTACTGGCATAAGACCCAGGCCTCCTGTGCCCCTTGATTTTCACAGGAGAAAGCCTAAACACACAGGGAGCTGCAGAGAGCTCTGTTCTGGGTGATCAGGGTGTCTGAGTATCAGAGTCTGCCCTGATCAGGCATGCCAGGCTGTCACTTTAGATACAGCTTAAGCGGCCTGCCCAGAACCACAAAATAAGCTGACAGACCCTGATCACTAGGTCATCACAAGCCCAGGTTGGTGCTTTAGTTGCATAACCAGGTTTTTTCTTTTGTTGCTTGAGGTAAGCTAAGAGATACCTCCATGTAAAACGTGCGGGGGCTTGATTTCAGAGCTATGAAAAGCTGTCTTTTTTAAAAAGAAAACCCTTGTCAGACTCCCATAAAGTAGAAATGGCTAAGGTGATTTTCTCCAGCTTCACTACATGAGTCACACTTGGATTGACACTAAACATCAGCTTAAAAGGAATTATTTTGAAAGTTATAATAGTGTTTCAAAATGAAAGCCTCCTACAACTTTAACTAGAAAATCATGACTGATGTCTTTAGCACAATTAAATGAAGCATTTCAGAAACCTCCACAGTATAATTGATGAATGAAGTGAAAAATCACAGCCCATTGAACTGATACTACCACTATATTAAACCAAAGTATCTTTAGGGAATAGCTATTTAAATGTGCTGATATTTATGTCCCCTCTCTTCCTTCCTCGAATACAAACAAATTAAACATAACGTCTCCAGAGAAAACACTTAAGGAACAACCCCCTCTACAATACTTCTTCCTTCCTCCCTCTTCTTTCTCTTCCGCTATGCAAAGAGACAGGAAAAATACTGGGAGGATCTGCTCCAAATTCTCTTTGCTTCTCCATCACAGTAATTTTGCAAGAGCCCGAACGAACACCTATATAGTGTTAATGGGTGAATCTCAAAACAGAACTAATCTACTTGGACATTTCTGGCTTTGTCCATAGCTGTATTGGCCTGAAGGCACATCTGAATTTGTCAAAAATCACACAAAGGTTTTGCTATGTTCCGCTGGGCTGGGTATGTAAAATTTGTAAATGTTCACCTTAAGTTTAATTTTTTTGCCCACGCTCAGCAGGAAAAAAAACACAGTCTATCAACAAACTGCGCTAGATACGCAGAAAAATCTAAGTCTAAAGCACGTTTAATTAGAAGTCTTGTTCCTAAAACTCTGAGATTTGCAAAGTCTGTATAGAGCCTGGGTCTATATCACCTTTGGAAATGTCAGCCAGAGGTACCTACTATTCCTGGACAGTGGGCACTGTGGGTTTTGCTTCCGCTTCTTCCCTGAAAAATATTTTAAAAATATCGTCATTGTAGTTCAGCGTAAAATACACTTTTTACTAACGTAGTCCTCTCAGAAAGGAACTCTCAATGCAAATAGGTCTGAAAACAAGAAGAAAACCCACTAACAGAATAAGTGAGAAATGGCAACTTTGGGATCGTAACTGAGGTACTGAAACAGCCAAAGCATTTAAGTAATTCTGTTTTATAAAAAAGTCCAAGATGAAAAAGGTCACTGTATCTCCTCAAACACCAATACGTTTTGGCTGACTTAAATCGGTGATGCTTTACTTGGGAATAGCAGCAAACAAAGCAAAGAGTTTTTGTAAGGCTGAGTCGATTAAAAAAAACAACAACCAAACTACCCAAAACATATGGTAGGGAGTCTGTGATAAATTTTCAGAGTACGAGCAGCTAAGTACAACTCTAGTCAAAGCACTAGAAGAATAAGCTACCTCTGCTCAAGTCACGTACTGACAGGTATCTATCAGTGCTGTGTGAAGAATGAAGAGAGCCACGCTGTGTTTTAGGAAAGCTTTAAAATTGGCCGTCATTCTGAATTTTATAAAGGAAAAATCCAAAGGTTTTTTTATCCTGAACTGACTGGTTAGGAACAATGATGCACCGAACCTTGCTTTTCGCATACATGCAAATGGACTGTTCCAGCTTGTTCTGAAATATCAAAATGGGACATCATCAGAAAATAATTGTGTTACTTTAAAAAAACAAATTCTAGCAAAATCATCTCAATTTCATCAAATAGTTTGATAACAGAACATTCCATTCTGATCCCCTACAATACCAGTAGTTTTTTAAAGATGCAGACTCTGGAGTTGCTTGTCGTCTACATTAGTAAGAGCATGTCTCACTTCCTAGTAAGAATAGGTCCTATCATAGGAGGAAATCAGAACCTGTTTTGGGAAGGGGAGGCAGTGGGTTGGGGAGAGGACAACATGAGGAGAAGATACCAAGGAAGGAAGGAAGGCAGGAGGCTAGGTCAAATTGTGTATCTGCAATTCAAGAACCTTTTAGAAAACTGCTACTCACAGTCTTTTCCCACAGAAACTTCTGCAATGTGTGCTTATCAGAAAATAATAAAGTGATTCCCTCCCTATAACTTATACAAACAGCTATTTATTTGCCATTTCTTGATATTTTAGCAGTATATTGTCTGCTGAGTATGTGGTACAGAATGAGGTTCTCATGTCTCATCATCTTTCATGTCACTGAACGTGAGGTCTACTGTAGCTACAACATCTCCCAACCATATGTCATTTATTTCCTTAGCATTCATTTTAACTAACATATTTATTTACAGCATGCTTATACACCAGATCCCAAGTTCTCCCTTCACATGTAATCCTCTTGCCTGCTGTCATTTTCCTCTGAAAATGTCTCATTTGGTGATGTTTTGGAATTTAATTTCAATAAATAAATTGCTCAGATCAAGCTCTCCTCTATAAACTGGAAATAGAACATTTGTAGGAATTTAATATTACTTTACAAATATTTCTTCCCCTTGCAATCACTCAGAATCCTTAAATACATAGCCCCCGGTGCCCTTTAACTGAAGAAGGGGGTTGAAGGAGAGAAACATCTAGTGATGAAAAATAACTACAGCAAACCCCAAACTGCAGTGGGTAAAACTGTATGTTCAGCCCTTCACAGCCACAGTACTTAATAGTTCATTTATCGTAATATTTATTTATTTTTACCAGCAGGTTCGGAATGAAGAAAGTAATGGTCACGTGGACACTACTTCTTTCTAGCTAACCAGAACTTTGAACTTCCTGGGTCTTGCTCAGACCTGCCAGCCTGCAGTTCCAGGTAGCTGGCTTTTTCCAGCTTGCTGCTTCGGTAAAAATTAATCCAAATCCAGGAGTTCATACTCCCATTTCAGACGTCACCAGATCTGATTTTGCAAAGGCAGCTCCAAGTAAGCTTAGAGCTCTCTAAGCAGGAAACTTGAAAAAAGATTAGCCAGGGTAACGTGTCCTCTTTCTCTTGTGGAACAAGGGCCTGCCCACAACAGGCTTCCACTGCAGTATATCCTTTTTCTTCACCAACGTCTTTCATGATTTTTCTCCTTTTTAAAATCATGCAAAATCTGCAACACTAAATGTATTTAAAATATAGAACAAATTTCAACACAACACAGACTGCTACCATCAACCTCACAGGCATGAAATCCGAGTACATTCAATCTACAGAATAAACCCTTTGCTTTTCTCCTGTCAAGAAAGGAGTTTCTGGCCCTCTTCCCCTGGGTGTTCTGTACAGAATGACAAAACTTGTGGCCCTATTCAGCTACTGGTTATCTACAAATGACCATTTGTCCAGGTCAGCATGCGGGGTGGTCACAATCCTTTTACAGTGCCTTTTCCTGTTCCGCAGAATGGAGAGTTATACCTTTATGCTAAAACAGAAATAGATACAGCCCGTGATAGACTATCTTCTCCTCAAAAGTCTTTAAGGATATCAGGTTTTTGAGATTATCAAGGATCCCAGACCTCTCTTCTCTGTTCATTTTACAAATGCAACACCACGCACAAAAGCAGTGAAGTAAGTGGGATCAGCAGAAGGAAGCCCTTCTTCTCGTCTCTCAGTACGTCTTGCCTTTTCTTTTTTACAGCAGCAAGCTGGCAACTTTAAGGTTCTTCTGAGATGTGGTGGCATCAGCTCGGTGCAGATAAAGACTAAAATACCTAAGGTTTATTGCTGTGCCTACAGCTTCCAATAATATCAGCTATCGCTGCCAGGCTAACAACTGCAAACACGCGTTTGAATTTAGGAGTGGAACTTTGGCATGAGTGTGGGATGAATCACCGCAGCTAGCCCNCCAATAATATCAGCTATCGCTGCCAGGCTAACAACTGCAAACACGCGTTTGAATTTAGGAGTGGAACTTTGGCATGAGTGTGGGATGAATCACTGCAGCTAGCCCATGGACATCTCAGGGAGCACACTGCAAACTGCAGGCGTTTGGGATATTTGATAAGATGTTCCCTTCATTTCAACACTCAGGCAGCAGTGCAGAAGCTTCATGTTAAGTAACAGGCTTTGGAAATGTTAAGTTCCTTCTTGTGTTGTTTAATTCACAGGCAAACAGTCCACTATGCTATTTTAATTTCAGTTATTTTTGACAAAATGAAGTTCGTGTTCTGCTAATGACCAAGCTCATTTAGCAAAAATAGCTTTTTAATATGGGACAATAGACTCTTGAGAGACTGCAGTCAGTATTGTTGCTAAAATTGCTTGTGCTAAGAAGTGAGTCTTCAAATGCAGACTCTTAAGGTAAAAGGGAAACTGCAGTACATAACAATGCAAAAATTAAGTCTTTAGAGCCAAAGCTGTATTATTTTTAGCATCAAAACATCTTATTAGACTGTTGAAGAAAAGCTTTGCGTCTTGTCAGCAGCTGTTTTGGGTCACGCATATAAACATTTCCAAGTAATTTGTGGCCAGACAACACACTCTGACTTTGTTCGGGGATTTAGTATTTCAACTATTTGTTAAATATCAACTTCTACAGCAAATAAATAAAATTTAACAGCCCACATGGAGAACTGTTTACAGCAAATTATTCTGGCAAATGTTACTGTGTATCTGAAATACTTCATGATAATCACAACATGTTTTCATCGATGGTATTCATGATGACAGTTATGTTGCAAATTCTACAATAAGTTTGGATAATAGCATATACTTCTGTTACCTGTGCTCATGCCTTCCATTTCCACCTTCTAATTTTTACGCCTACTGCCAATTTCTAAATGCTTGTTATTAGTGTAAATCTTCTAGGCCAGTATTCTTTACTTTGATTCTCAAATTCCTACAGTTTCTAGTATGGGAACAGTCCTCTAACTAGCAAACGCACATTACTGACAACAGACTTGGATTTTTTTTGGAATTACCTTTTCTGTCCCTCTCTGGAGATCTGCAAACCATATGTTGAAATACATTGTCCCCAGCGTCTAACACATCCCTCAGGAAAAGCAAACAGTTTACAAATAATGTACTTACAGAGAGCTCTGTATCTGTGGCTCAATTTAACTTGCAGCAACATCAGGCCCTATCTCTGATTGCAGGTACTTGTATAACTGATGAGAAGCGATGACTCCAATGCCAGCAAGGTTACTGATCAGTATTCTGCTGTGGGAGTGAAGGTGGAACAGCTGCATGCCAGGTCATTTGGAGGAGACCTCATGATGCGTCTGCTTGTATCTCCACTACCAAGCTCTCCCCAAAGGACTGGGGAGTTTTCAACTCAAAAATGACAAAGTTTATTTAAATGAAAACTAGAAATTTGAGTTGTTGAAATAAAGTAATCACATAGCGAGTTAGAAGCAAAAAGGTTTGTACGCAATTCTCCCATCAAAACGGTGCCCTTGCAGGCAAGCCTTTGCTTCCAGTTCTAATTTTAACTCACCCAGTGAATGTCGGAGATACAACAAGCTCTGCCCAGTCTCCCTTGGTCCCCGAGCAGTTTTTCCACCACTGTTAATACGTGGCAAGCTACTGCTTGCTCCTCAACCTGCTACACCCTGCAGGACAAATAGCTTCTGATGTGAGAAAAGCGTTCTCTTTCATACGGCTCTACCTCCACTTCCCACAGTCTCCTTAAAGGAACATATAAAACGGTAAGCAAAAATGGATGACCAACTTTATATTGGTTATATATAAAGTTGGTTATATTTTTAACTTACACTTCTGCAAACTAAAAAGCTTGGTTTCAAGTTTTTGACAGTAGCAAAACCCCATCCATTTCCTTGATATGTCTCAGGAAAATACTTTGCTGCCAGCTTTTTCATGAAGACACAACGTACCTCTAAGAACAGACTTCACCCTTGTTTCTCCTTACTTAAAAAAAGTTATTTCTGTAATGTCCTTCCTTGATTTTGTGTTTTGCAATGGGGTTTTTTTTAACGATCATGACCATTTTGCAGTGAAACAGCTGCCCACAACAATATTAACCCTCTTCAGAGGTCTCTTGTGCTAGCTCACAATTTGATAGCAGAGGTAGGATAAAGACAGAAAGAATATATTCAGTACTGACTTGATTTCCCTGCACATCTCAGTTCTGCGTGTTATTAGAAAGGCTGGCACTATCAGAAATTTCGTTATTGTCTGTATATTAGCCAAAAAACTTGTTTACTGTTAGAGGTTAATCTCTGTCTGATTTGCATGCATGCTTATATGTATGGAACCACCCGTATGTATCAGACAATCTAGATGTTCTATATAAAGCCTCCTGAGTAAACAACATGGTACAATAAGAAAATCAAAGCAGATGCACTCTTTAATTTTGTTATACTAGTTCAAACAGAATAGAAACAAGTTTTCCCCATGACATATTTAATTACTGGAGTCTTTTGGAAAGGAAAATTTAACATTTGCAGCAAGAGTTTGCTCAAAAAAATTCATCTGTTTTTTCTACCTTTAATATACATAGGAATAGATCAGAATTAATCCTTTAGAAATACTTGGCTATTCAGTGCAACATGAAAATCTAAAACTTGTAAGCTTTCCGGCTGAAAGATATTATCCTCACCTTAGTGAACATTAAGACAAAACTGCAGTGAACATTGCCTTATGATGCTTGGTCTTTGTAAGCCCAGATACCAGAACTTGTAATCTCACTCCCCAGTCTTTGTTTTATAACTGCACCTTGACAGACTCAACTGTTCCTCAACCTCTTTTATGTTCATGCAAGACCTACAATGGCCAGCTCTTTCTTCAGATTTCCTAGTCCACAAAGGAAGGAACAGATCTTTGTGTGATATACTGAGAGGAAAAAAGAGAGGTGTTTGTAGCTGAAAGACAGCGCCATATGTACAATATCAACCACAGATGAAATGGGATGTTCTGTTTCAAAAGTTGCCCCAAATGTTTCTGATTAAATATTTCAAACTCAAAAACAATAGTAAAAATAATACTGGATTTTTTTTTTAAACAAATATGATAGTCACCTTATGTAATTCACAGGGATTTTTACAAATAAGATTCAGGTAAAATTCTTCCAGAAAAGTCAAAGAACATTCCTTGATTAATTTCTGTTCCTCTAGAAGGTTGTGAGAGTGTGTTACCAGCGATATACTAGTCTTGCTTCAAAGATGGTATAATGAATGACTATAAATGCTTTGATGTTTCATTCTGTGATACTCATTCAGTTCAAGAAAAACACTCCAGGAAAATACAGTTTGATACCAGTGTGTACAGGTCACGCTACACCATCATGCCAGTACGGTATGTATTCGTATTTTTGTGATTTATATTAGGAGGTATTTCTGGAAGCTTTCTTCAGAAACTAAAAGGCATGTTTCTTGAATTGTATTTTTCCTGTGAATCTTGAAGCAAATCCAGTCTCACTTATGGAAACTACTTTTGTGAACTTGACAGGAAAAAAGTCATGTTAAATGTCTCCAGAATGCCCTGCTTTGCAAAAATGTGAATTAGTGTTCCCTTACCTCTGACTATCAGGCTCCTTTGAAATGTCTGGATGAACCCCCAAGAATTAGAGACCCCAAAATCACTTCTGAAAACTCATCCAGTGTTAAACCCTGGTAGGAGCAAACAGAAGATAGTTTCAAACGTGGGGGGAAAATGCAACAAGCCAATTTCAAGAAAAGGCATTCACGTAAATGTGGTGTAATTGCAAATCTCCTGGTACTGATTGAGCTGCAATTCCCTATTCTTGCATACCTTGGACCATTATCAGCTACAGTCATCTTTTCACTGTCACTTCTAGATGATCTTGCGTCTCCACACTTCGCGACTCCATTCCAGTAACGCTACTGAAATGCACCCACTATATAACAGCAATAGAATAACCATAATCTACAGATTTTTTTTTCGATAACATCTTCTGGCTTCCCCAAGTTTGTCAGCCTCTGCTGTGCAGCCACAAAGACACCTACCGAATTTCAGATCTTATGCCTGTTCCCACTGCAAAAGGACCAAACTTCCACTTGCTTTGGTGGTAAAAGAACCCCCTTTACTCCCGAGTTGTTACGTCATTACAAAATGGCCCATCTGTTTGACAGATTATCTTTTTTTTTTTTTGCTACCTCCCTCCTTTCTTACTTATTGTGCATCTGGCAGTCTTGTCGTGAAGCATAAAGTCTCTGCAAAGACATAGAACAATTCCTATTGCCCAGAACAGGTTACAGTGTAAGTAACTGCATCTCTTCCAGGCTGCGTACATGATACAGGAAATATACCTGAAGATGACACAGAAAGGTACCTATAGAAGTGCGATCATGTTAGCACAGCAAAACACCCTAGTTTCATCTACTCTTTTTTGGAGCTTGCTCTTAGCAAGCGATGCACATTGCAATGCCTTACACTACTTAAAAATGCATCCATCTTCCAATTCAATTTCTTCATCTCAGTATTCGGGAGCAAAAATTGATGTTGTACCTCTTTTCAACGCACACAATAAGACAGGGACTGCAGAAGGGTTTCACAACAAATTTTCTGCAAAAAGAAACTAACACAACTTGAGGAACGTTCTTTAAGTTGACTACATTAGAAAAACTACATGGAAAGGAATAAAAACAAATCTGATTTTTTTTCCACTTTATCAGTGCTGTCTGTACCTTTCGTAACCTAGACAAGTCATTTTCAGACTCAGAAAGAATACAGTTGTTTATCGGGTTGAACAACAGACAGAATGGTTCCTGTGATGGGGGGGCGGGGGTTAGGAATTACCTGGCACATTTGATCCCAAAACTTCCTTCTGCAATGTAGACCTTAATTGCAGTAACTCCATGACATACTTTTTCTACAGTTCCTTTGAGGTTTTTCTTGATCCCTCAGTTATTTCTGTGTGAGTAGAAGCTTTCTTCTTTTCTTAAGCCTGTGATAATGAAACTGAACAAAATCTCAAGGCCAGGTGGGGCACTGTTGGTGGGTGCCTATATTTCTAATAAAATATATTACATGTGGGGGTTTTTGATACCTAGCTCTACAAATATATTCTACAGGTATTTTCTGAAGGAACTGAGCAGGGCTGGCAGAACAGACCACATCTTTTTGCACCCATGGCTGAAGTCAAAAGAAGAGTTTCATACCAAGCAGGAAGCCACACAGGGCTCTTAGGTGCCATTGGGCTTAGGAAATTGCTGACGGGTCTTTCAGGTCACATTATCAGTTCAGGATGCAGGCAGAATTTAGACACCTGGATCGCAATGAAAGTGCTTAAGCCTTTCTTTAAATTTAGTCCCAAATTCTTTCTGTGAGGCACTTAGAGGCCTCCTCATTTCCGAGGCATGCACCAAGGACACTGGAATGGGTGAGCTTTTAGGGACTGACATATTCTAAGGTGAAGCGTAAGTATTCATACTTACTTGGAGTATGGCAAAAAATACCAAACAGGGACAGAGAGAACTGATCCTTGTGCATAAAAATCTCAGGATCAACAAAAAGGCCCACTACGGTATAACTGGCATACAAATTCTGAATCCTCGTGAATTTAATGGAAGTCTGGAATACTCACAAATTGTTGGCTAAGATACAGACTGGAAGAGTTCCGCAAAAAGTGTTTCATTACTTGTGTGGGGAAAGTGTTATAATTCGTCAGCTGTATCTGAGTAGTTATGTTACTTTATCACTTTCTAAGCCAAAGAGCTATTTTTAAATTGAATTAAAAATTGCTACTCATGCAGTTATCCAGTGGATACTCTCCAAAACAGGATTTCTGTAGCTATCTTGGGTCAGAAGAACATTATGAATCAGCAGGCAAACACCACCAGTTTAAATTCAATTAATTCCCTTTATATGTTCATTCACCCACTAAGATGCGGTTTGCATCCATCCCTCATAATTCACTCCCAATGCTCACTTACACTTAAATGTAAAGGAATCTAAATGCAGTATAATTCAGAACCAGAAAAGGTGAGCTTAAAAGAAAAAAACCAAACACACTAAGAAGAAATGCTTAAAGGAAGCTGCTATTCACTGAGGTGCAATTATCCTGCCAAAGTCTCTGCAACTGCTACCTTTCTCCAGTCGCCCCGCAGATGGCGAGTATAACAAAGGTAATATTGACTGTCTGAGTATCAGGCTGTCTTGCCTGTTTAATCCTTGTGAAATCTGAAAATGGAAAAATAGTCCTGTCTCTCTGTCACATTGGTTTTAGTTCTTACAGACCTGCCTGTAAGCACATAGCTTTCTTCCAAAGCAGGGGCTTAAAGAGGATAGATATACCTTAAAAATAGCGTGCTCATCTCAGGTCACCCTGACAAAGATCTGTGGAGATTTTCATCTTGTGGAATAAAAGGAAAGATATGATCTGAAAAAAAAATCATAATAGTCCAAATCTTGGTATCGTTACAGACATTATCTCACCATTTCCAGAAATTTAGCTCTTTGTGGATAATAAAATGACATTTTCGGGCTAGCTTCTTTCTTGTGCACCCTGTACAAAGTTAGAGACCCTCATAATAACATACTAACATATACTGTGAACTCTTAACGTTTATACAACTTAGACTAGAAGCAACTTAAAAAAGTAACAGAAGTACTTGATGTGTCTGGCTAGGAAAGAAAGGTAGGGTTTGGGGTTTTTTTCAACAGAATTAAACCAATCCGTTTGTAGACTCCATGCTAATCTGCATCTTTCAGAGCTTTCCAAATGATAAATTTAGCTGAAAAAAACATCCGCCACTAAGGGCTGTGCAGCAAAATATCTCTGTGTGCAACAGGCCTGCCAGCTGCTGGCATTTCAGGGCTCTCAGTGGCATGAGCTGAGTAGCATGTATTTGTGCAAGGGAAACAAGCCAAAAAGCCTCTTCAATTTACTCATTTTATCCTGTTTAGAAAGGCCTCAAAGTCTCTTTTTTACCAGCTATATTTGTTTGCCTAACAGTGGAGTTTGCCTAACAGTGTGTAACAAACTTTTTTTTTTTAATTTTAAAGATTAATTCAATAGTAACATTGTTTTAACTATTTACCTTCAACTGATTCTCATCTCTGTTTCAGGAAGAACCTAGAGGTTTAACAATGAAAATTTCAAAATATCCAACTTATTGGCACTGCCTGTGACAGCGTCATCTTTCCCTTTAGGGGAGACTTGACTGGATGACAACAAAGGCTTCCTAAACCATCCCAAAGAGCCAAGTGGCAGTGTAAATCATAATTATTCTTCAAAAATGTTCCTTTTTCCCTATCTTAACCCTTCTCCCTAAACAAACGTCTCCCACGTGACCCCAGGACCACTTAACTGTGCCATAAGTCTTAAGTGCATGTAAATGGCGCTGAGGATAGCGGCCAAGTTGGAGCATGGTGGATTTCATTTGCTCCTCCCCAGCTTCTGGATTTCCTGGTTCATCTCCTATTTGTATTCTTTGCACTGAGATAATCAGGGCTGTATCACCAGAGATCTTCTCCTCCTACATAATGTAAAACATGCAACTGTTTCCATCAAACCCATGGAAAAATGGTCCTGGTGAAAATGGTCTGACCCTCTAATGCACTATATACATCGTGATGTGCAAGCTCCTCTACCACATACAATACTTTACCTGGAGGTAATAATTTTTTCAGAGATACATCTCCCTCAATGATCATCCAAGGCTTTCCTAACTACACAAGTGTAAGAAAGAACAACTGCAGGTAAAATAGCATCACTAAAATCAATGCTACACACTGGTGACGTTTCATCATTCACATTTAATTTTAATCATTTCTCCCTGGTTTGCATATTTTGTACATATTTACTATTCAAAGATTAGCTAACATCCCAAGCTAATCTTTGGCTTGACTCAGCAGTGTTGCAACAGTATGAGATTATTTATTTTTAAATAGGATTACAAATCATGGAGATTTTTTAATTCTTTATTGCCAAGTGGTAGAGACATTTTGCTAATGGATTGCTGGCTTGTCTCCTTTTATTTATATCACCTGTCTTAAGCATATAATGGATTTGGGTGGCAGAGGTTAAAGCATTATGATTCACGGAATTTTGATTTCAAGTAGGGAGTAGACAATAGTATAATGAAGAGCTCACGTTAAATAAACATTCAGTGATAGAAGTAGGAAAGCAAAGACAAGAGATTAACTTTGGTTTAAACCAGCACTTGTTAATGAAAATCAGTCGTTCATAAAAGGTTATATTGTGGTCTAAATACATAGCTATATCTCTTGTTGGTGTTTTGGGGAGAGGCAGGGAGTGGAAGGAGGATGGAAAGAAGACAGCAAGAGACCCAATCATCACTGCGACCAGTTCAATAAAAGCCCCCATTCAACATACAGAAGTGACCTCAAATGCTAAGCTAAGAAATTAAAAGGAGTAAAATTAAATTGCTACAGTATGAATCAGTCACGCATCCTTACTTGGGCAAGAAAACTTAATAACGTTAACCTGTCTTTAAATGGTTATTAGAAATGAAGGTGGAGAGCTCAGAGATTGACATTAAGAACAACCAAAGAATGGAAGTACTTTATGTGGAGAGAGTGGAAAAATGAAATCAGCTATCTTAAAAATAGGTAGGATAGAAAAACAGAGAAGAAAGCTGGCAAGGTAGATATGCCTATTCATATTTTCTTGCAGTACTGGAATTAAGTTAAAGACAGCAAATTTCAAGGCAATAACAGCAAAAAGCCCCCACGTTTTGATACTCAGTCAAAGTCTGTATGCGGATTTCATTGCTACAAGATGCTTTACAGCATTCCCATAACTGCTAGCCATTACAGAAGTCACAAAATAGAGAGCACTGGAGCAGGGGATGCTTCTACAGAAATTAATATAAACTGTGATGCTCCTTGGTACGAAACAACCTCCAGTTATCATGGGAAACTCTTCTGAAAGACTGCTTCTTTGCAGAATTCTAATGCAGACTTCTTTCCCAAAACTTTCTGAAGTAGACAGTCAAGGCTGCTGTTGGATATCAGGCTGGATAAACTAATTCTACAGTCTAGTTAGGAAGTTCTTCAATTTCTGCTAATCGTGTTGAGTTGTGATGAAAAAAGTCTCCCTCTAGATGCTAAAACTCTCAGCACAAGCTGCGGAAGGAGGAAGTTGCAGGCTGCAACTTATTTTAGAATGGGACCTGCATGGAATAAAGGAATCTCTTGGCCTCCCTCTGCCGAGGAGAGCTCTGACATGGCCAAATGTGATGTCTTAGGTATGGCCTTAACATGAGAAATGAATGCCTAAGATCCTCTTGTGCAGTCTGTATACACCTCCTTACTGCCCCCGTGCCTGTATTGTTTGGAAGAAGCTAAACGTCAACGAGCATAGCTTGGTCTTTAAGAGGGCAGAAGAATTTTTTTTTTTTTTAAAAAGGCAAATATTTGAAAACAATTTTTCCTTCAAACAGAAGGTTATTTGTCAAAAATGGTTCTGCCAGTTGAAACAGAGCTGTTCTGGGATTGTACTAGACTAACGATCCAACCCCAATGAGCTGTAATTCGTGAGCCCTCCCCGATCTGGTAAAGCTCGGCCGAACTCAGCGAGGTTACGCTGTCACCAGCCTCGGAAGAACCAGCTCAAATCTAGCCGTGGTATGAAGCAGTCCGAAGACACAAGCTGCAAATTTTAAAGCGGCCGTGAATGCCCCATTATTTGTAAAGAGCCACAGCAAGCAGTTTAGCTCCAGTCTTGCCCTGACACTTCGGCTCCGCGGTGCCAGCAGGGAGGTTCCCCAGCGGGATCCCTGGGCGCCCGGGCTGGGACGGCGGGCGGCAGCGCGCTCTGCGCCGGCGGGCTCCTTTGAACCGGGGGCCGCAGGGCTTGCTCCCGCCTCCCCCCGTGCTTTTAGCTTGTCTACAGCTCACTGCCGAGCGACCCGGAGGAAGCAGGAGGTTCCCGGGTGGAACCGCTGCCGGCGGGTCCCCAGCGCCGGCGGCCACCCTCGGTCCCCGGGGCGGCGGACAGCGGCGCCGGTGCCCCCCGACCGCGGTGCTCGGGGAGCGGCGGGCGGGCAGGGCCGGGCCGGGCAGGGCAGGGCAGGGCAGGGCGGGCTGCCGGGTGTCTCACCTGTCGATACTTATCACGCAGAGAGTCATGATGGAGGCCGTGCAGNGGGCAGGGCAGGGCAGGGCAGGGCGGGCTGCCGGGTGTCTCACCTGTCGATACTTATCACGCAGAGAGTCATGATGGAGGCCGTGCAGCACATGACGTCCATGGCGATGAAGACGTTGCAGAAGAGGCGCCCGAAGATCCACTCGCCGCCGATGAGGTCGGTCGCGCTGACGAAGGGCATGACGGCCAGGGCCACCGAGAGGTCGGCCAGCGCCAGCGAGACGATGAGATAGTTGGAGGGCTGCCGCAGCTTCTTCACGAAGCAGACGGAGATGACCACCAGGCAGTTGCCGGCGATGGTCAGCAAGGTGATGAGGGAGAGCACGGCCCCGATGACAACTTTCTCCACGTTGCCGTAGCTGAGGATCTGCTCCCCGCACTGGGAGTCGTTGGCGGGGAGGGGGCTCGCCGTGGGCAGCGCCGACGGCGGGGGCGACGGGCCGAGCTTTGCCAGGCTGCGCGGGGGCCAGGAGCCGGCGATCATCCTCCCGCCGCTCAGCGCCCGCGGGTCCTCCAGGACCGAGGGCCGGAGGTTACCGTAGAGGTGACTGCCGTTGAGGGCGAGGACCATGTTGGCGTGAGCCGCCCATGAAGCCCCTCCGCCCGCCCGCCCGCCGGCTCTCCCCGCTGCCCGGAGTGCTCGGGCTGGTGCTCCGGCTCCTCCTCGGGCA
>VZSC01009259.1:0-15503 GCA_013398225.1 Steatornis caripensis | reverse complement strand
CCACACAGACCCAACACAGCATTCCTAGACTACCTCCAAAACTAAAAGTGCCTGCATATTACAAACACCAAACTACTTCAAATTTTTCAGAAAAGGTCTTGAATTAGCTCATGGTTCCATCAGTCTCATACAGAAAACTGCAGTGAAGCCTGTATCACATTTATGTAGGTAGTGTGCCTTCACAGGAAGAATGTTGCCCTCCATACATTTCTCTGCTACCCCCATCTCCCAATAACTAAGGTAATAGACTATAATTTAGTCACAGTTGGGTGTTAAAAGTGATGAAAATTTTCCCTATAGCTTTGTGTCACTGCACAGTTGCAGTAAATGTTCTCTTATTCTAACAGAGCTGGTTTGTCGTAAAACCACTTAAATCAAAAAGAGAGAGAAAATGTTTTTTCAGCTTTTTCACATTTCTTGTAACACTGAGGAAGTCATTCATCACTGCTGAGATTACTGAAATTAGCTGTGTGACATACTGTATATGATATTCTAGAAATGAAAACAATGTACAAAGACCTCTAGATAATCACTTTTTAATGCATATTTCAGGCTATATGTTGCCCAAGAGTTGAAGAGTGCATTGCAATGTGAAGATGCATTTTTCTCCCGAATTCCCAGAGGACTAAGGAAAAAAAATCTTAATGATGGCAGTTTGAGAGAATATATAAGCACAGAAACATAAACTGGGAGAGATTACAAGGAGCTATTTGCCCTTTAACACTGTCCAAAACCAGAATGTTTTATTAAGTGAAGTTGACTTCTTGGAATCTGATGAGAGAGTTGTACTCACACTACGAACCAAAATCCTCACCATACTATCAAAAACAAAGGAGTTTCAAAGTTACTTGATCACATGCACAGAAATATATATCTGNAATGTTTTATTAAGTGAAGTTGACTTCTTGGAATCTGATGAGAGAGTTGTACTCACACTACGAACCAAAATCCTCACCATACTATCAAAAACAAAGGAGTTTCAAAGTTACTTGATCACATGCACAGAAATATATATCTGCAAACTTAAGATTTTTCATAGACCTTGATTTTTTTCCCTTCCTGCCAATTTTTAATCTTGCTAAATTATACCCAAGAAATATGTAAGATTTTAATGTCACTGAATGATGTCTGCTTTCCAGTAGCTGAATAAGTCACTTTACAATGGTCACTAAGTCAACATGGTTTTGCCTGTTGATAATAAATATTGTGTTAATATTTTTTTTTTTTCTGAGCAAGTATGCAGTCATCACAAAATAGGTGGCAAAGTAAAGTTTGGATATATGATAACAGTAAATTCAGAAAATCAATTAAGTTTCAGATTAGCTAAATTTCAGCTACGTACAACATTACCAGATACAGACAAATAACTATTTTTAAAAAACAAGATCACTATATCACCTTCAGTAAAACCCTGTTACAGTATCACCTAGCAACTACAAAAAGATGGAGTACATAAAACTGTTATTTCCTTTAAAGAAATATGTTTTCCTTAAACATCTGCCTTAGTGTGTCTATATATATATATGAAAGTAGACATGGCCCATATGGCAACACAGATAATTTGTGTAATGGAGGCTGAGTGTCTTTGATCCAAATCTACTGCTCACTTGCAGTGAGCACCTAATTTTTCAGTGTTCTCATTTGTAAATTTTAATGCTTCATGACTCATGTTACATTTAAAAAATTTTTTTAGTTTTGCATTCATTTGCAAAGATTAATACCTGAAATCTGCTATTTGCCAGAGGCAGCTAAGAAGGCAACATAAACTGAAGCTATTCCCAGACTGTTTAGACAAAGCACAGCTCTCTCATCTGAATTGGTCTGGTTCTTCTGGTAGCAGAAATACATAGTGTTAGTCGTGTCCCGTTGCTGTGTATCAAGTTAGGCGTTCGAGGTAAAACGAAACACACTGTCCGTACTTTTTGGGGTTACAAGACTATACTGAAAATGGAGTAATTACAGAAAAAAAAAATTGCAAGATCTGTGATCAGTATTTTAAGCATATCTTATATGGAACGTTGAAAAAATGTCAGCTGCTTTTCAGATGTAAGATATCGAAAACCCAATGTTCTACTCTTCAAAACACTTTTTAAGAAGAAAGCAAATAAATAAGATTATCCAGAAAAGGAACTGAATTCTAGCCGTAGAACAGTAAGATAGTTATTCAGTTCCCCTTCTTTTGAAACCTAAGACAGGCAGTTGTCATAGAATCATAGAATCTTAGAATGGTTTGGGTTGGAAGGGACATTAAAGATCATCTAGTTCCAACACCCCTGTGATGGGCAGGGACATCTGCCACTAGACCAGGTTGCTCAAAGCCCCATCCAACCTGGACTTGGCAAATTCCAGGGAGGGGGCATCCACAACTTCTCCGGTCAACCTGTTCCAGTGTCTCACCACCCTTGGCACGAAGAATAATTTCTTCCTAATATCTTATCTAAATCTGTTCCTAGTATCTCATCTAAATCTATCCTCTTTCAGATTAAAAATGTTACTTTTCATCCTATCACTACATGCCCTTGCAAAAAGTCCTTCTCCAACTCTCTTGTAGGCCCCCTTCAGGTACTGGAAGGCTGCTACAAAGTCTCCCTGGAACCTCCTCTTCTTCAGACTGAACAATGCCAACTCTCTCAGTCTGTCTTCATGGGAGACTTGCTTCAGCCCTCTGTTCATCTTCATGGCCCTCCTCAGGACTCGCTCCAGCAGGGACATGTCCTTCTTATGTTCGGGCCACAGAACTGGACACAGTACTGCAGGTGGGGTCTCACATGAGTGGAGCAGAGAGGGAGAATCACCTCCCTCAACCTGCAGGTCACGCTTCTTTTGATGCAGCCCAAGATACAGTTGGCTTTCTGGGCTGCAAGTGTGCATTGCTGGCTCTTGTTGAGCTTCTTGTCAACCAACATCCCCAAGTCCTTCTCCTCAGGGATGCTTCAATCAATCTTTTCTCTGCCCAGCCAGTATCTGTGCTTGGGATTGCCAGGACCCATATGCAGGACCTTGCTCTTGGCCTTGTTGAACTTCATGCTGTTAGCATGGGACTGCCTCTCAAGCCTGTCAAGGTCCCTCTGAATGGCATCCCTTCCCTCCAGCATGTCAACCGCACCACACAACTTGGTGTTGTTGGCAAACTTGCTGAGGGTGCGCTTAATCCCACTGTCCATGTCACCGACAAAGATGTTAAACAGCACTGGTCCCAATACTGATCCCTGAGGAGTGCCACACATCATTGGTGTCCACTTGGACATCAAGCCATTGACTGTAACTCTTTGATTGTGACCATCCAGCCAATTCTTTATCCAGCAATACAAAAAAAAAAAACCTATTGCTGAGAAGATATTTAACTGGGACTTAACCTTTTAAAAGTATAATTTATGTAATTGTTTGTGTATTGCACATCTTGTCTTTACTCAACTCTTTAACTCTACCTACACACCTCATTCCATTTTACTTTGGTTATGCATTCCATTTATTTTTTGAATCCTCTGATCTCTTGCTTCTATTCCAACAGTGCACACAATCACTAGTATTATATTTTATTTCTTATTCAGATATTGTCTTCTCTGTTTCCAGCAAGTCTTTCACTTAATCTCTGTAGTCAGCTAGTCTTAAAACTTCCCAATTTGAGGTCACATTTGAAACCCCATTCTTCCGTCTCTAGCCCATTTGCACCCTCTCTTCACCCAGGGCATATAGGCAGTCTCATTGTATCAAAGAGTTTAAGGTGAAAATAAATCAGTTTACATGGGAAATATGCATGAGAAAGTAAAAGGACTGATTAAGTCTCTTATTTTATATCACAATTGTTCCTTCTGATATTAACATTCTCAGATACAGAAAGGCATACTACAAATTCTGTACACACTCAAAAACTTCTTTAGTGTATCAGTCACATCCTATACAACGCATTTCCTTTCCTTGTATTTCCATGTGATCATGCTACCTTATGATAGTTATTAACATGTGCTATTTTTAGCAGTTGTTTTTATTTTCTACTCAGATTGCTCAGAGCTCCAACTATGAGCATGAAGTTGCTTTGCTTACAGGCAAGTTTTTCAAGGCAGATATCCCTCTCTTTGCTCCAAGTTAGATTGATGTAGACTGAAGCAAGAGCAACATCTCTTCTGAGCCTTATGTAAACTCAAGAGCCTGATTTGTTTAAAAAATGCATCCTATGCATCCTTTTATAACATACCCAAATGGTAAGGCTACCTAGCTACTTGACACACGTGTGTGTTTATAGCATGATGCTGAAAGTGCAGCTGCTTGTCAATTTGTGTTGAAGGAATGCAGTAGGCTGAAGGAATGAGACCTGGTATAGTACTGCTCTTTAAAGTAGCTCCTAGACCAACAGAATCACCTTATATTTTGTTTGGGCGGAAACCTCACTGTTAGGCTGCTGAAAATCCTGGGACTAATGGAGCATTCACATAGTATGGGCATCAAAACAGAGTGTGATCTAAACTGAAAAAGAAAATACACTGGAAGAGTAAGACAAGAGCAAGGAAAGAAAATACTTTTTAGGTATTTGGAACCAGCCATTTTGCATGCAGAACAGGGTATTGGTGTGCTCCTCTCAGTGAGCATGACCACAAACATTTACTTTTATTAAAAAAAAAAATGCTTATGGTATTATAATATTAGTATGGACAAAGGAGAAATGTGGGGGGTATTGATTGACACATGGGCCAATACTAAAAAAAACAAGTTAAACATTTTCACAGAAAGTACAGTTTAAGGCTTGGAAATGTAATGACAGCAGATATAAATAATCAGTGAATCAAGAAAATGCAAAAGATCACCTTGTAGCCTGAACTCCCACTTCTTCTTTGCACAGGATTGGGGCAGAGAAGGAAATTTTGTGCATGACACAGAACTCCCATTTGGGTAATTAGGCAATCAGACATGCAGAGCACATCACAGAGGTCACCTGCTTTGAAATGTAGACATAGCCGTTATAATAAGAGAGCTTCATGGTATCATTCTTTTGACAGAGTTTCCTCATCTAACAGAGCTTCTCTCATATCTTTTCCCAGAAGAACTCCTTTAAACTCATAGATTNCACCTGCTTTGAAATGTAGACATAGCCGTTATAATAAGAGAGCTTCATGGTATCATTCTTTTGACAGAGTTTCCTCATCTAACAGAGCTTCTCTCATACCTTTTCCCAGAAGAACTCCTTTGAACTCATAGATTGACATGGGAACAATACAAACCACTGGATAAATATTAAGAGTTTTACCAACCTGTTCAGAAATATGCATTCTGTGCTCTGTAACCTATGTTTGTGCCTGTTTTTTTGAACAAAGCATGCAATGAAGCAGTGTGGAGCTATATGTGCCCAATCAAGATAGTGTATCCTGGGTGACCAGAAGCCTTGCTTTGTATTTCAGATGGATTTTCATCAAAACACTCAGGCACACATTACTTACCTGTTTTTCATAGACAGCTTCCTTTACATTTTATTATCTCCTGAAACTTCAAAGTCAGTGAAAACCACTTTTCATTTTGAATCTTAATGATTATAGCCATGTAATAGCCAAAAACCTAATCTGTTGTTGCATAAAGCACTGACAATGCAACACATCCCTGCCTCCCATATCAACACACCAATTCAGATCAACTTGAAAGCTCTGGAGTCAATCCGTTATTGATCTGATAAATAGAAGATGGGGTTCACTGACTGTTCAGACCCTACTAAGAGGTTATCACAATAGCAACATTAATAATAAAATGTAGACTCTTCTCACTCCCCCCAACCAGTCTTTACATATCTTTCCTGAAAGAACCAAACTTGAAAAGAAGTTGAGTCTGTAAAGTCCTAAAAATATCCCTTCTTTTAGCAGTAAAAGATGCAATGCTTTTCATTCAGGATGCTTGAAAGACACACTGGTGCATACTGGATTTTCTGCAATGAACAGTCTATTCAGTACTGTAACTTAAGTCCAATGTCTCTTCAAATCTTTCTTCCTCTAAAGACTGTTTTCTAGGTCACAGGCATCCTGTAAGCCTGTAGCAGATCACAGTGTCCCACCTGAAGTGCAGTCTTCTCTGCCAACTAAGAACACTCCTCAGCTGCTATTTTGTAGGTCTCAAAACCCAACTTTCCTAGGTGACTGTTAAAGTAGGATTATATTAGTAAAGGATAAAATTTTAACTCCTGAAACCTCATATGTCATATACAGTGCTAGCAAAGTTAAAAAATGTTTGTAGACAAGAAATTTTTGTCCACAGAGTCCATATACCATGGAAAACATACTGTTTCCAGAGAAGAATAAAAAAAGGAAGAAGCACCCTGTACATATTAAAGTTCCAGATCAGCACAGAACTTCTGAAAAACTATAGGTGCAAAAGTCTCTAAGTATTTGACTTCTTCCCAAAATATATCTTCCATCTGGATCTAGTTCCAGTGCACTAACAAAGAGCACAGCTAGAATCTCTCCTGGCCCGGAATTTGTGAATGCAATCAGAACCCTCTCTCTTTCAGTGAAATTCTAACCAAGAAAAACTGGCTTAATTTATAAATCAGTGTAGGATGCTGTGGTTGCTGCTGTTTTTGTTTTCTACCTACATCATGTAACTGCCAGTTATAAACTGGGATGCTTTCAGACTATATGCACAGAATATTTTCAGGAAAAACAGCAAGCAATAACTTATAATCACTTAAAAACATTCATCCTGTACTAAAGAAACACAGGCAGCTACCTCTAATTCATCCTATTCATCTTGTTAAGTTAATTCAGCATGGAAAAAAAAGATCCACAGAGAGCCCAAAGTCATATTCCTACTCAGTCGGTTTTCTGCAGAAATAAACACTCATGCTATGTTTTACGTAGATAGGCCTCTTGCACCCAAATATGACCTCAATTTTCATTACAAGCTCTGTATTTTGTTAGCTAATATTTAAAGGGTTTTAGTTCAAGTAGTGAATATCTAAAGTTAAGAATGTTACTATTTCACACTTAGAAAATGCAATATTTGCAATTATCTCTGCAACCCATGCACTTTCCTTTTCAGATACCAGTTTGTGAACTGAAACATACCAGTAACCTGTGAGAAAAGTGTATCATAAAATTAAAATGTGTATGTACAGGTGAACTAAACAGAAATAACATTACCGATACAGTTTCTGAGTGCTTGGTTTTTCAGCATATGTAACTTTTAGCATGCATAACATTTTTCAATATAGAATATGCTCTTCTGGATACAATTTAAAAATATTTTCCTCATCTAACACTAATAATCTCAAATGACCATTGACCAAACATATAACCAGGCTTTGAACTTTGAATTCATTTACAGCTTCCTAGCTGAGATACATGAGTGGTAGGTCATACAAATATACTGATCAGGATAAAACAATCTCTTTTACACCACAACTGTCCCTGTCAATAATTCTAGGTGGTCTCAGCACAGGGCAATTCTAATGCTGGAGTGGGGCCTTGAGCATTGTAATATTTGTGTTGTCTGGTCATTAACTATGAATGGTTACAGGTGTCTCAGCATTTGCTCATAGAAAAGGTACTCCAGTCCCTTAACCAACTCAGTGGCCCTTCATTCTCTCCATCTCTCTCTTGTACTGGGAAACCCAGAAGTGGACTCAGTACTCCACATGTGGCCTCACCAGGGCTGAATAGATGTGAAGAATCACATCCCTTGACCTAGTGACAATACTCTTCTTAATGCAATGTCTCTTTATTTCTCCTGGATCACCTGATCCTGCTTCCACCTTTTTACAATTGAGTTTTCTCAGGAGCCTCTTATTTAAATGTGCAAACTTCCTGTTTCCTTTGTTTTAATTCCCACACATAGAAATGGAATATCCTTGGGCTTGGAGTGGATGAATGTTGAAAATCAACTATCGTTCTTATGTACATCTTCTCTCCACAATTGTATTCCATGGTATTCTTCCAAGGAAATTCCTAAACAGGTCACAGTCTGCTCACCTGAAGTTCAGGGTTGTGATCCTGCTATTTGCCTTATTTCTTTCCCTCAGGATCCTGAGCTCCACCATCTCATATTCACTGGAGGCAGTCAAGGATACCCCTGCCCTTTACATCCCTGATGAGTTCTTCCTTATCTGTACATTTCAGGTACAGAAGAGCATCTTCCCCATCAGCTCCTTGATCACCTGTGTCAGGAAGTTCCTCATAAGGCCCAAGGCCTCCAAACATAAAGTTTCTTCCAGTTGTCTGAAGATTTCATACACTACATCCTAATCAGGTGGTCTTATAACTTTACACATGTTGGTCTGCCCTTTAATCCTGATCCACCATTTCTCTGCTGGCTGATCATCTGTCCCCAGGCAGAGCTCCATGCACTCCACCTGATCTCTCACACAAACAGCAACCAGGAATAGCAGCGTGCATATACGTACACATACATGACATAAATACCTCTGCATTGTTCTGCGAAATCAAATACAGCATGTGTTTCAATAAATTCACTCATTTCACTTTCAATAGATTAAAAGTTTATCGCATAACTGATTGATTGAAATTTTTGCATTCAACATAGTTTCATCATGAATCATTCCTGAAGTGAAATATTAAACAAAACATGTTTTACTGAATAAGAATGTTTATCACAAAGAATAAATACAAATGAGAAGCCAAAATCCCACTGTTCTAGCTAACAGTGAATATCATCTTATTTTAAATACAATTCCAGTGACTTCAAAACTACTACACCAACGGCTCTATATTGAGAGCCTTTATAATGTCTGTAGCAAGTAGAACAACTTCTCTTTCTGCACCACAGAACACTATTCCAAGCTAGTTTTTCTGCTTTGCTGGTTTTGACAAGCAGACTAAGAAACAGATTTGCAAGACAATATACAAAATCAGGGAACTGCAGAGTTATTTCGGTATCCCTAATCACAATGCAAAGTTGGAATTGCAAGGACTGTTGACGCATTTCTTCACAGACCTCAACTATCTATCAGCTGAAAAAATGCCTTGTTATAGCAAAAGTCAACTGGATAATTACAAGTACCTCCAACACCACTGCATAGTAAAATATCTCATGTATATTTCATATGAAAATCTACTCAATTATACTATTATTCTTAGTAAAACTACACAAGAAGACAAGATTTAAATTTCAAATTAAAGGACTGATATAAAGTATGAAAATACACAGGAACTGATTTGATAAATGGGAACTCTATGAGGTCCAATGAGCAGACCGTGGACTAAAAGCTGTTTGCCATGTAATTCTTACATTACACAGTAAAAGGCTCTTCGATTGTACTGCCTTAACAGCCAAACATCTTCCTGATATGTCTGCTTATAACAACATTATCGTGAGCTTTTATGTGTAGATACTGCTCCAAGTGGGACTGTGGACATCCCAAGAGTTGGTATGTTCTTCATGGCTGCTGAGAGCAGATACATAGCTGAAAACTTCTTTCTATACAGCAATGTCATTGCACAAGTCTGGCTAGCTGTATTTGAGCTACATCAGAGCAAATCTACCAAGCATTTGAAAGCACCATTTTTGCTGACTAATACCTTGCCATGAATTTGGGAAGGGGGTTAGACAGAGCACAGGAGTAGAAATTTAAAATGAAAGCGGTTGAACAGAAATCAGAAAAATAGTGCAGTAAAGTTTAAGACACATACTAAGCAAAAGACCTACAGATATCTCTAAATGAGTGAAGGCACTCAGCCAGGCTCTGTAATGAATGCACAAATATCTTTCCATATCTATGAGGGTTAATAATAGATCTAGTGGACTTAGGTTTATTATATGTTCACTACTGTCCTTCAAGGTTAATATACAATTTAAACATTAACTCTAAGGTCTTAGCACTTTTTAAAAGAGATGCTGCTATGTAATTATCAATAGAATTGAATATTCTGAAGAATCTTCACAATTAAATAAATCTCTGAGCCACAACAAAATATAACGTACATCATGCTAAGTCATCCAAAAAAACCCCTTGCCACCAAAACCACAGGCAAATACTCCCCCTTCTTCCCCTGTGAGTCCTGCCCTAAAACAATGGTTGGATTTTCTTAATCAATACGCTAAATGATCCTGCTACCATTTTCCAAGAGAATTCCAAGTAGAGCTTTAAAGTGTAAAGATGCATTGGAAGAAATCTCTATGTGGCATTGTCATGATGGCAACCATGAGCACCTGAAATACAAATTTTGATAGAGAAGAGATTTCTTTCCAAGTGCTTCTTTGGATTGGGGCAAGCAAAGAGTAAAAGACTGATGTTTTGATTCTCCACTTGTTCAGCAACACAACTATCAAGGTCCCCTTTAAGTTCTTCATTTTATACTATTATTATTCAGTAATTTCCTCTTCAATTCTCTTTCCTTAAAAGTGAGAGGAAGAAGCTACCTCTTCTGCTATTTTTTGCTTTTAGAGTTTTATCTTAGTCTCCATATTAATTGATAGACTAGAATTTATGAAATCCTATGTAAGAAGATACTACATCTAAGAAAGGAAAAAAAAAATCTTTTCTTCTGTAACACCTCGTGTCTTTCAAGGGATCTTTTTTTTTTTTTTCCCTAATTTGTCCCTTCTGTCCATACTAGAAAAAAGTAAGGCCAGTTACCTGGATACAATCTTTGACTCCCTTAAAGAAAAACTCAGATCAAAATAATATTTAAAAAAAAAAATCCATCCTTTCTGTTTTATATGTTTAAATTGATAGAAGGCTGCCCTGTGAGAAATTTTCTCTTCCATCCTTCCTTGCCATCCCCTTGATGAAGAACTGCATTGGGAAAAAAGGTTTTCAGAAGGAACTAAATGTATTGTAAAAAAGTTGGAAATTCTGAACTGGCAGGATTTGTTATCTATTGAATAAATACTACAAACTGGAATATTCCTGGATTTAATCTGTAAGGATCTGGATCTGTAAGGATCAAGTGATCTGGAACTGATTTACCTGACAAACAGAATCACAGTTATACACAACAAAAATAGTAAAGAAAATGTTCTTCTACCTTACAGAGCATCTAAGCACATCTGTATTTCAGGTGGGCAGGAGAGTCTAAAGAAAAATGTGTGAATACAGTATGTTTATTTTATTGTTTTCATAAGTCTAATCATGAGTTACAAGAGTCACAGGTGCTTCCCAGCAGTCAGTAAAAACATCAAAAACTGACATCCAGGAGATCCTTATCATAGAAGACTATCATATGGCTACTACAACAATAAACCTTTTCTTGCAAAGAAAGAGATAAAAGAGGCAAAAAAGGTTCTCCTCGATGGCTTTTAGACATTGTTACTTCCAACATGGTTAAATATTCAATAAGTAAAGGTTAAACACTTCAGGCACAGGAATAATAAAAACATCTTCCCTGAGAACTAGAGCATAAGCTGTTTTGGTAAATAACAATGAAGCAACACAAAAGATTTTACCCAGATGTAAAAAAAAGATTCTGTAATAATGCTCTGCTTCTCTTTGGATTTATTCACAACTTGTGATTGTTTCTAAAAGGTCACTTGTTCTACCACCATAAAGAGATTCTATTCTTTCCTCTATATAGTCATGCCCAAGTAGAGGGCTGTTATGCTAACACATCCTTATTTTGTTATTTTTTATTTACTATCATCCCATTCTCCTCTTTCCAGCTTTAACGGGGCCAGATGACATCTCCTCCCCTCCAACTTGGATTACAGAGTGGATTATTTCTGAAAACAAATTATGAATTTTGGTGCTCATTTGAAAAGACAGTTCAATTGCCATTAATAATCAGATTTTCCCCACAGTATCACTATCAATGAAGATCGAGGGAGGTAGAGACACTGCAAGGGGGAGTGTAGAAGGTGAGCCTAGGTAAAATTGAATCTTTCCCACTAATCTTGCCTTCTGGATGAAAGGGAAAACTAAGCTTTATATAAATAAAAAAATTATCTTTAGCTCCAAACTTCGCAACTATTTTCCTTGTACTTATTCCATTTCTTCTCTGGTAGTGCCAAGAGCTCTTTGAGAATAAACTACAGGGAAGCAGAAAAATATTATTCTCATGTGAACACTTCCCAGTCTGTTTTGTAGAGTACATAGAAACAAATCATGCTTTTGCCTTCACCAGAGTGGAGAAACTTATAGTAAAATTTCTTTAAGCAAAAAAGATCAAGGAGTTGCCCAAATTTAATTGTAGTCTGCTGGGTCCTTCCAAATGCAAGGAGAGGAGCAACCAGACTGGAGATGAAGGGGGAAAAAAAAAAAATCTTGAAGAAATAGCAAAGCCCAAATCACTGGCTACTGTACAGCTTTTTCAAGAGAATTCTCCTGCCACATTCCTCTGCTCTGTTTATCTCAGCCATGTATTACCTCAGTTTTGTTTTTTGCAGAAAGAAAGAGTAAGAAAGAGACACACCTTAATGCTGTATTTCTCATAACAGCTTAGAACAATTGCCACCCACTTTTCATTTCATTTGAGATGCTTGCTGCCTTCGATCTCTATTAACATAAGCCACAGAAGTTTTTGTATACTTTATTGGAAAGACAACTGACATGTTTCACTCAGATCTCCTTCAGTTCATCTTTATTCACCCAAAATGTTGAATCGGAAGTCCTCTTCAAGGGTGCATTTGGCACAATATTTTTATTGGTTTTTAATGCAGAAAAAAGCATCAGAATGGGTAAGTATTTCTGTAAGAGACAGACAGTAAGAGACTGACAGTCTTCTGTTCAAACCTGTGAATTCAGCCTAGGCTTTAGTTTCACAGTTTCGTTTTCCATGAGAGTGAGACGGGATGTTTACCATTGAAGATGCAGGGTAGGTGTCATGGGTTAACCTTGGTTGGATGCCAGATGCCCACTAAGGTGCTCTGTTACTTCCCCTACTCAGCTGGGCAGGGGAGAAAAACTATAACAAAATGTTTGTGGGTCTAGATAAGGACAGGGAGAGATCATTCAGTAATTACCATCATGTGCAAAACAGACTTGATTTGGGGAAATTAATTTATTACCAATCAAATCAGAGTAAAATAATGAAAAATAAAAAAAAATCTTAAAACACCTTCCCCCTACCTCTCCTTTCTTCTGGGACTCAACTTCACTCCTGATTTTATCTACCTCCTCCCCCTAAGTGGCACAGGGGGATGGGGAATGGGTGTTGTGGTCAGTTCATCATATGTTGTCTCTGCTGCTCCTTCCTCCTTACACTTCTCCCTTGCTCCAGCTTATGGTCCCTCCCACAGGAGACAGTCCTCCATTAAATTCTCCAACATAGATCCTTCCCACAGGCTGCAGTTCTTCATGAACTGCTCCAGCGTGGGTCCCTTCTATGGGGTGCTGTCCTTCAGGAACAGACTGCTGCAGTGTGAGTCCCCCACGGGGTCACAAGTCCTGCCAGAAAACCTGCTGTTATGTGGGCTCCTCTCCATGGGGTACAGGTTATGCCAGGAGCCTGCTCCAGTGTGGGCTCTCTACAGGGCCACATCCTCCTTCAGGCACATCTACATGCTCTGGTGTGGGGCCCTCCACAGGCTGCAGGTGAATATCTGCTCTGCCATTAACTTCCATGGGCTGCAGGTGCACAGCCTGCCTCACTGTGGTCTTTACCATAGGCTGCAGGAGAACCTCTGCAACAGCACCTGAAGACCTCGACCTCCTCCTCCTCCTCCTTCTTCACTGACCTTGATGTCTGCAGAGTTGTTTCTTTCACATATTCTCACTCCTCTTTTCCAGGTGCCGTTGTGCAGATGTTTTTTCCCTTCTTAAATATCTTACCACAGAGGCATCAGCACCGTCGCCGATTGGCCCAGATTTGGCCAGTGGTGGGTCTGTCTTGGAGGTGGATGGCACAGGATCTATTGGACATGGGGCAAGTTTCTGGCATCTTCCCATAGAAGACACACGTGTAACCCCCCCCTACCAAAGCCTTGCCATGCAAACCAAAACAGTAGGAATTATTATTGTGAAAAAGATTTGATCCTGAATGCCTTATCTAACATCTGAAACACGTAGTTACCATGGATCAGCTAGTATTTTGAAATTCTACACGCTCTGATAACTTAGCATGTACTTGAACTCTCTAAGACTGATTATGTTAATTCATGTTTGGGCATCTCTCCTTGTTTTTCAAACAAGGAGACATGGAATTATTGAGAAAATATCTCCACTCCTGCTTCAAACTATTGATGTATAACAAATATTTGGAGAAATAATATGAATTTAGTACTAGCTTGAGAAGTACTAGCTTGAGAAAGGTTAGAAACCTTTTAGAAAATGTCAGCTTTAATTCTTTGCAATTTAAGATAAACATCTGAAATGTCTTTCCTTTTTGTCCCTTCAAATCTGATTTGAAGTACCTCTATTTAAGTATCTTGTCTTAACAGAAATGTGTACCAAGCTATGCTGAGATAACATAGGTTGTCCAATATTCATTGCTGCAAGCTTATGCATACTACAGCACCAAATGTAGTTCATTCTTGTGCAATATTAATAACAAGTGCTACAGCTCCAGAGTTACTGAAGTTGAAAGGCCTCTAGCAGGATTCAGATCCTCTGTTGCAGTCAACTGAAGAAACAAAGAACTATTCCATGCTTTAGAAAAATGTTATGCTACAGACACTTGGCTAACATGTTCTTTTTATTGATCTATATACTAAAAGTATGCTCCTTCTGTTGAGTGTTTCCTTCTGTAGAGAAGAAAGGTATAGACTTCCTCTAGTTTATCAAGGTATCACCCATTGTGGCAGTTTTATGTCACTGTTTCCTATGATGGTCAGTCTTGTGAACTCTGATTTTTTTTTTTTTTTGTTACACTGAAAATGTTGTTTAAAATCCATTTAGTTAAATCATCACACAGCACTCTTACAGCATTCTCCTGGAGAAATTGGCTACTCGTGGCTTAGACAGGTGTACTCTTTGCTGAGTAAAAAACTGGCTGAATTGTCAGGTCCAAAGAGTTGTGGTCAATGAAGTTAAATCCAGTTGGCGGCCAGTTGCAAGTGATACTGTCCAGGGCTCAGAACTGGGACCAGTTCCATTTAATATCTTTATCAATGATCTGGATGAGGGGATTGAGGGCACCCTCAGTAAGTTTGCACACGACACCAAGTAGGACAGGACTGTTGATCTGCTTGAAGGGATCTGGACAGGCTGGAACAATGCGCTGAGGTCAATTGTATGAGATGTAACAAGGCCAGTGCCAACTCCTGTACTTAGGTCACAACAACCGTATGCAATGCCACAGGCTTGGCAAAGAGTGGCTGGAAAGCTGCCCATCAGAAAAGGACCTGGGGATATTGTTTGACAGTGGCTGCATATGAGCCAGCAGTGTGTCCAGGTGACCAAGAAGGCCAACAACATACTGACTTGTATCAGAAATAGTATGGCCAGCAGAACTAGGGAAGTGATTGTACCCTGATACTAAGCACTGGCGAGACCACACCTCAAATACTGTGTTCAGTTTTGGGCCCCTCATCGCAAGAAATACATTAAGGTGCTGGAGTGTGTCCAAAGAAGAGCAACAGAGATGGTGAAGGGTCTAGAGAGCAAGTATGATTTATGAGAAGCAGCTGAGGGAACT